>BQNB010004160.1:0-59304 GCA_026074375.1 Tanacetum coccineum | reverse complement strand
CATATGCTATTCTAATATATTATTGCCTAAGTACATGAAAGTATCTCTTATGATAGTAACTCCTAGTATATCTCTTTGGGTAATATCTCCCAATATTTCTTTGGGTAGTATCTCCCAATATTTCTTTGGGTAGTATCTCCCAATATCTCTTTGGATAGTATCTCTCAATATCTCTTTGGGTAATATCTTCTAATATCTCTTTGGGTAATATCTTTCAATATCTCTTTGGATAGTGACTCCTAGTATATCTTCTGGTAAAGGCTCCTGGTTCTATTAAGTTAAATATGTGATTCATGGTACAAGCTCCCCATGCATGAATTTGAATACTTCTCTTTCCCGTCAAGTACTACACAAGCTTATGAGCCTATTTCACAAGCTCATCTAGCTTGTCATGCACAAGCTCCTTTTGTCTAAAACCTATACTATTTCGAACTCTAAACCCTAATGCCGCGACCGTATTAACCCTAACTATGCACTAATACCATTTCTTAAACCCTAATCATGCATTAAACTATTCCTAAAACCTTAATCACACACTAAACCACTAAACTAACCCTAACTCAAGAACTACAAACCCTAAACCCTAATATTCTCATCCCTAAATTCTAACCCGAGACGTAAACCTAGTTCTAAAAACCTTAAACCTAATCCAAACATAGATTCTACACTATAAACATATTCGTTCAACCTTAAACCATAACTAATCCTATTCTTAAAACCCTAAACATACACTAATTACTTCCTAGACCCTAAACGTTACACACCGTCCCAAAACCCTAAACCTTAGAATCTTATACAAACCTAAGTATAAACTTCTAACACTAATCCTAATGCTAATCACAGCTCTAAATGCTTAACCTAGCCCCTAATCCAAAACCAAAACACTAACCCTAATGTGATTCCATACAAACCCGATACAACCTACGCTTAATTTCCCTCCATTTTACTCATTCAAAACAAAAACTAAGCAAGCTAGCTACTTACACCACCCTTACATCATCCCACATGACTAGCAAGCACCCACACACCTCCTTATTTTAATCCTTTGCCGTCTTCTCCTAGCAAATCAAACGCCAACACGATAGCCCTTCTCCTAGCCTCTCCACCTATCAATTCTATACTCCTAGACCTCCATATCACTCCCCTAGACCCCCCAACTTAGATCATTTAGCCTTGACACAAGTCTCCTTCTCCTTAATAATCATCCTCCAATTCGTGGTATAAAAAGGGGACAACCCTTCCCCTTTCAATCCACACCATCCCAATTCACTCTATCACTCAAAATCTGTTTTTAAACCCCCAAGAAGGTATCAAGAGAAGTTAGGAGCAAGGAGATAAGAAGAAACCATGGTTGGAAGCCATTTCTAGACGTATTATTTCAAAAACCCCATTTCGACCCACTTTGATCCACACACTCTTGTGTAAGCTTTCATTACTTGTTTCATACTCTCTTTATATTCTTAAATTCATAAAACATCTAGTATATAAGCCTTCTTAACATAAATCTTGCTAAAACTCAAAATCATGATCACATGAAATCATAGAATGTGACTGTGATGAGGTGTTTTCATGCCCATCGAATTCATGATTTCTCTTAACAACTCACGCCCATTTTTGGATATGTAGAACATCATCCATGGTTCTTCAAATCCTCAAAATATGAGCTTCTAACTCAAACTATAACTCATTCAAATGGTGTTATGAATTATGTCCTAAAAACTAACTACATAAGCCATTCGCAGCTTATGTTTTGGGGACATACTTTCACACCATCCAAACTCGTAATTCTTACACACAACATACATGTTCCCTTGCACATTCTTAAACACCATCTAGGTGGCTATAACATGATGCAAAACCAAGCTTTGAATCAAACTCTAGCCCTTTCAAAATCATAACCGAAATACGTCCCTCAAAACTGATTTCCATAAACTTTTATCAAATCTTTTTAGCTTAACCTTAGGGTCTGTTTTATAACATTTTAAAACTTAAACCACATGCACTAAAACATAACTTTTCTAAACTTCAAGGGATTATTTGATAAATACTGAAAGGACTAGTTTTGTAAATATTTATAAATCAAGGGTTTATATTGTAAATTTAATATTCTTAAAAATATAAAATAATATATTTTTATATAAATTATAAAAATATAGATAAACATTATCAAACCCGATTTTATTAAACCTCGACACATTTATCATTATTAATTAACGATCGAGGCATTTTAAATTAATTACGTTTATTATTAAACGTAATTTATCATCGACTAGCTTTTGAAGCAACTCAAAATCCTATCGTATCACGATACTAGGGAAATTCATGTGAGGGGTTCCATTTGGGTATTTGTTCTAACGAGTTTGTTGGGTTTACGATTTAAAGTGCCCTGACTCCCAAACAATACCGCGTGGCCTCTGGAGTATGATTGCCCAAATAGTGATACACTATATCCATAAATTAATAAATCAAATATGATAAAACATTATGAAGATTTGACAATCAAACTAAGACTTGACATATTACCCCAGGTTACGTGACAAAGCTGCTTTCTTTCAATCAATATTCTAAACTTTCCCGCCCATCATACTACCATTCAGACGCATTTCATTTGATATATTTTTGCCATCAATCAAATTTCCCTGTTAAGGTGAGTTCGTAGCCTCGCTTTTAAATCTTTTAAATACTTTATAAACTCGCGAGGGGGATACATGCTTAAACCATGAATGCAAGTGTTTTTCCAACTGTATGCTATCCAGATATAATATTGCCTAAGTACCTTCCAGTGCCATTATTTCCATATCATGAACCATTAATTTCTTACGAGTAAACGCGAATATTGTGAATAGATCTATTGGGGGTGACGACTCCCGTTGGTATACCTATGCTTGTGGTAGCCAAACGCCTTATATTTGACTCAATGGGTAACTTTGGCAAGTTACCTTTCCACGGGGACATTTGTTCCTCAACCAATGTCACTACGATGATTTTCCCTGTTAACGTATTGATGTCATGAGCTTAGGTACAATAATATTATTTTTCATGATAATTGTATTCGTTGCAATTATTACTATCCATTATGATAACTTGCATTCAACCGTTTTCCATGATAATTATGTCTACTTATGGGTATATAACAACGTAATCCACTATCTATTATGATAACTTGTATTCAACTAATACATTTCAAAACCTATGAATTTCACTCAACCTTTGTGTTGACTTTTTAGCATGTTTATCTCAGGTAATTGAGAAACTTATGGCACGGAGTGGCACGGACTTGAAGATGGCTAAACTGCTATCATTCAAACTTTATGTTTTTAGATTTTGGGACCTGTCCTTTTGTAAAACTCTGATATATTATTGAATGATAACTAAATTTTCCAAAAACGTCTATTTTGATTCGTTTTCTATGATTATGATTGTTGTACTATGAAGTAATACCCCAGATTAGCTTCCGCTGCTATATGTAAAAATGAGGGTGTTATAGATTGGTATCAGAGCCAGGTTATAGAAAATAAGGTTAAAACCTTAACTATAACTACTTTTATTTTGCCATCAATGTCCTCCGTGCCACTTCATTTCCTGAATAGTGAAGACGCCACTACTTTTCTTGAATAGGATGTAAAAAATACATAACTATTATACTATTATATAAGTAACTTATGTTATTTACTATTGGGTTGTTACAGTCATGTCTTCGTCCCCTCACTCTACTATCGTCCCATCTGATTCCGATATTGAGGATGCTTTTTCCTCCACGAACATTTTGAACTATTTCCCAGCCTCACCGGGAAACATCTTTCCTAATCCTTTCGAGAAGATTTCATCACCAAAAGATACTGAGACTTCTGTTGAATCACCTATTTCAATATCTCCATCTTCATCAGTAGGATTTTCATCACCCGTTAGGTCAACTACACCACCACCAGGCTATTCCTTTAATGAGTTATCTAATTCTGTGAAGATATCATTATGGATCATACCGCGACCACTAGGAAGTGAACCAGTCCCCGAGGAACCTAATGAGTCAGATGCTTGTGAAAGTATTCATCTCTGGAAATGATCATTGAGAATATCCAAGGTTGTCATCAAGGGTCTTCTGAACAAGATTCAAGAACTCAAAAACAACAAGAGAGAACCACCAGATTAGATCTGTGTCATTTACAGCTTTCTAGAATCCAACCACTAGATGTATGGTATAAATAATGACACTTGTCAAATTTTATTATATAGACAAGTTATTTATACAAATGATGATTCCGTTATACCTCGTTGTTTCATAATACCAATTGTGTATGTCGAGACTGTCTATCCTATATCCTGTAGTATGATGACTCATATCTTTATCCGGGATTACTATGATTCTTTTACCATCCGATTTTTCTCAAAACCTTTGTACCTAGAAACTCTAAGCCTCCTATTGGATCACTCATTCTATTATCTCCGTATCTATCTCTGGAAGTCTTAAATTCCAAAAATTTTCTGTTATATCCTGCAATGTAATATCAAAGAATGATCACAAGTCTTTGTATTATAATGAGAATTTTCATACCTTAACTTGTGATATGACTATATCATTTTATGGATTCTTATTCTATGTTGTCTTGTATATATTGATAGATGCCTCCCAAGAGAACATCAACATCTGAAACACCAACTATGACTCAGGCTGCCATCCGGCAACTGATTGCTGATGGTATTGCTGCAGCTCTGGAAGCACAAGCTGCTACCATGGCAAATACCAATAGGAATGTAATAAGTAACTACAAAGGGTTTATGAGTTGTCAACCTTCCTATTTCAATGGTACGGAAGGAGCTGTTGGCCTCATCCGCTGGTTTGAACGTACTGAATCGGTATTTTCTCGTAGCAAGTGTGTCGAGGAAGACAGAGTGACATTTGCTACTGGTACTCTAACCGATGACGCCTTGTCCTGGTGGAATGCATACGCCCAACCTATTGGGATAGAACAAGCCAACAGGATCACCTGGACCGAATTGAAAAGGCTCTTGACCAATAAGTATTGCCCTCGAACTGAAGTCAAGAAAATGGAAGACGAATTTTACAACTTGGCTGTGAAAGGAAATGATCTCAAAACTTACGTTAGAAGATTCCAGGAATTAGCAGTCTTATGCCCAAACATGGTACCAAACATCGAGAAGCTTATGGAAGTCTTTATCGGGGGATTACCCAGAAGTATTGAAGGAAATGTTACTGCTTCAAAACCTCAAACTCTGGAGGAAGCCATTACCATAACCCAGAGGTTGATGGAGCAGGTAATAAAACACAATTCTGCGCAAGAAACCAATGATCACAAACGAAAGTTTGATGATGACAGAAACACCAACAACAACAACTACCCCAATAATTGTGACAACAACAACTATCCCAATGATCATAACAACAATAACCACTCCAATAATCGCAACAACAACAACAACTACCAAGATAACTGCAACAATAACAACCGTAACAATAATTACCACCAGTAGCAAAATAGAAGGCACGAAACCTTCAGGACTTATGGAAACTGTGGATATAATGGACCTCATCCCCTGTATAGAAAGTGTACCCTGCATCACACAGGACCTTATACTGTCAGATGTCAGAATTGTAACAAAGTAGGCCATCAGACTAGAAACTGTAGAAACTATGAACTTCTGTTTCCAAATATCACTTTATCACTCAACTAAATCTCGGGACGAGATTTCTGTAAGGTTGGGGGACTATAACAACCCGTAATTTTCTAGTATTTCATCAATGTAATATCTACTTACCATGTTAAGTACTACTTTTTCACGGGAATAAAATTTTCGTTTCATTTCATTCATTTACGTATCATAGTTTACATTTCTAAAGTAAACGAGCTCACGCAACGACCTATGCCTATTTCTATCTATGTTTACATTAAGAAAACATCATAACATGTCAAGTCAATAATCTATTATCATCTATAACATGTACGTTATCTATTTAATAAAGTTTTCACGACAATATAATCAAATGAACATAAACCATTAACGTTTATGCCTAAACCATAATTTTGGGTAATGTAAACATTCAAGATGAATGTACAAGTAATAAAAGCACATGTACAATTAATATAACATCTCATTTGAATATAAATTCCCTCTAAAATAAGGTACAAGTCCTTTAAAGCATAATGTACAAGTCATTAATGCACGACATTTAAAATAGGCGTTTTACTTCCATTTTTCTAAGGAATCTTGTACAAAATATTAAAGCAAGAAATACACTACATTTACATTCCATTTACCTTCTCATTTTATGAATTTACAAGAAATTAAAACAAGAAACCCTAACCCAAGCTAGTTTCTAAATCGTGACCTGTTTCTTTGTTTTTTACCCGTTTTAAACCTAAACCATTAATAAAATTAAGTTGTAAACACTTAAGATACAACATTACATTTTATATACCTCCTTATCACTCCACTACACACGAAAAATAAATAAGAAACCCTAATTCGTGCCCTAATGAACCCGACACACCCTTTTTCTTATTTTTACCCATTTTTAACCAACCAAGCACCCAAGCATCAACATGACTTACCTACTTCAGCTCCATAGCAGCCTACAAGCACCTTAAACCCATCTCTTGGTCACCAAGCAAGCTACATCACCACCTTGTGGCTTCATTTTAGCTGCGGCACACAAACACCTTCATAACCTTCCACCTTGCATTCTAGCTTACAAGACTCACACCATAGCCCCTCCTTGTCATCCCTAGCTGATCCTTGTCACTTCTACTTGGTCCTTACTCCTCCAAACTTGGCTACCAAGGTGATTTACACCTATAAATAAGCGCACCCTTCGTTCATTTCAACTCACACCTTCATTCTTTCTTTTTATCTATCAATGGCGTCTAAGAACTGATCAAGGAAGTCCTATAAGGTCCCAAGAGCAGAATACAAGTGAAGAAACCAAGTCTTGAAGCCCCAAGAAGGTTATTCTAGGCGTACAAATGTAAAAGGTCCCATACGACCCATTTTTGAACCATTAAGCTCAAACCCAGGTTCTCGCAAAACCATTACCACCCGAAAGTCTTCAAATCTTGTTTCAATAAGCTAAATTTCTGTTTTAGTACTCTTATAAGGTCCTAATAATCATACATGAACTCTTGCTAAAATCCTTGAGCTTAAAAACCATGCGTTTTTATTAAAAACTCTAAAAATGACCCGTTTTGATTTCTAGCTTAACGAATCTTTATTCTAAACGAGAAGAGTTTTGTTACGTTAAAACATCTTATTTTTGACCATTATTTTTTAAGCTATACCGCGAGATCAAATATCAATTAGGGTACACATAACACATAAAGCGTTGCGCGAGGGTATTTTGACTATTTTGAAATATTTTCCGTTCAAGGGGTAAATAAATTGTAACTATCCTGAAACTTATAGAAACTATAGGGGCTTAAAAATGTCATAATTTTAAATTATAACTATAAGGACCTATTTTGCCAAGTTTTTTAAAGTTAAAGTTTAAATTTGTATATACTTTTATATAAAAAGGACTAAACTTGTAAAATTATAAATCCAAAGGTATATATTGCCATTTTTTGCAAACTTAATAAAATATTATATTTTTATATATAAATTATAAAAATATCTATCTTAGAGCGCAGAGGAATCAATCCCGATTCGATAAACCGAGAGCGAGATCGACACATTGATCCGTTTTTTTTAAATTTTTTAATTAACGATCGTCGCATTTTAAAATAATTAACGTTTATTAGTAAACGTAAGACTACTTTTGATCTTCTCAAAATCCTATCATATCACGAACTGAGGAAAGATTCCAGGGGTTAGGGGTGTGTGTGGACGGGGGGCATGTGGGGTGTAGAGTGGGGTGTTCAGTGCCGCGTAGAGAGAGCGAGTGGTTTACGATTTAAAGTGCCCTGACTCCTCAAACAATACTGCGTGGCCTCTGGATTATGATTGCCCGAATAGTGATACACTATATCCATAATTTCCTCTCTCATCAAATATCTATCTCTCCTCTCTTAGAGCGCGTGAAGATTTGACAATCAAACTAAGACTTGACATATTATTCCCCAGGGTACGTGACGAAGCTGCTTTCTTTCAATCGATATTCTGAACTTTCCCGCCCATCATACTACCATTCAGACGCATTTCATTTGATATACTTTTGCCATCAATCAAATTTCCCTGTTAAGGTGAAGTTCATAGCCTCGCTTTTATACTAGGGGGTAGTTTGCTTTAATACACACATCGCGAGTGGGATCTCAGGCACATCTACTGAATTTTGATCATCAGGGTGGGGAACATCAGAGAGAGTGCGAGAGTTATATATTCCAAAGGGGTGGAGTGAATTTGGGTTGAGGTGGGGGGGAAGTAGTGAGTAATGTGAATGAGGTAATGTTATTGTTCATGAACTATTAATTGCTTACGAGTAAACGCGAATATTGTGAATAGATCTATTGGGGGTGACGACTCCCGTTGGTATACCTATGCTTGTGGTAGCCAAACGCACTATATTTGACTCAATGGGTAACTTTGGCAAGTTACCTTTCCACGGGCACATTTGTTCCTCAACTAATGTCACTACGGTGATGTCCATGTTAACGTATTGATTCCATGTTAACGTATTGATTCCATGAGCTTAGGTACAATATTATTGTTTTCCATGATAATTGTATTCGTTGCAATTATTGCCACTATTAAACTTGTACTCAAATATTATAACTGAAAACCTATGAATTTCACTCAACCTTTGTGTTGACTTTTTAGCATGTTTATCTTAGGTAATTGAGCAACTTATGGCACGGAATGGCACAGACTTGAAGATGGCTAAACTGTTATCATTCAAACTTTATGTTTTTAGATTTTGAGACCTGTCCTTTTGTAAAACTCTGATATATTATTGAATGATAACTAAATTTTCCAAAAACATCTCTTTTGAGACTTTTTCTATGATTATGACTGTTGTACTATGAAGTAATACCCTAGATTAGCTTCCGCTGCTATATGTAAAAATGGAGGTGTTACATTTGACTATTTTACTCCATGTCATAATGCCATGTCATCATGCAAGTATATATATATATTGACACATCATTGATTAGGTGGACACCCAAATTCCATAAATTTCAAAATCAAACTAAAAATAAATGCCCTTGTAAGATTTGAACCTGTGATATAAGATTTAGAACCATTTATGTAAACTAACTAAGTTACATTGTATTTGTGTTTTGATATCAAAAACGCAATTAATATGTTCTATAAAAAAGGAGAGTGTTATCTATTGATATGTTAAGATTTTTTAAAATATATCAAGATATACTCCAAAAATATATATCCAAATCCATATACGTGACTTTTTAACACATACAAACCCTAATACCCAAAATCATCTTCTTCACCGCAAACCCTAATATATCCCTAAACATTCAGATAAGAATTGGCGTATACTAAAATTCCTATGTGATTGCAGTTGAAGATATGTGTAGTACGTCGATATCCAAATGCCACTCAAGTGAACATCAAAGGCTCTCCTGCTATTCACACATTTGCTATGCAAGCCCTTTCTTTAAGGTAATGCCCTAATATTACTTCTGAGTATTTTGTCATTCAGTTATTTAAGTTAATCAAGGACAGCTTGGGGAAAAAGTTTTTCTTACTTTTGCCTGATTGCACCATGTTAAGGACTTTAATTGTTACCAACGACATTATCTTGATTAAAAGTCTAAGCAGTATATACATGGTATAAAGATTGCAGGTTGTTTTATATGGATCTTACTGCTCTTAGTCACTTGCATTCAATCAGGCTATTTGGTGCTTAGTTTACATACGATTATAGTTGTTTCAAACAAGTTCTGGCTGCACAATTTGCCACAGAAGCTCTTCTGGATGAAACTTGGTAAATATGTGTATTTTTTGGTATTATAAAAGAAAATAATTCATGGATTATGCGCTATTTATGTATATTTATGCCACACCAGTTACCAACGCATAATTTTGTTGACAGTCTCTGGTTCGATAGTTTAAGGCGATTTTTGGAAAAGAAGATTGGTTTTAATAAGTTGAAGTTGAGCATTACAGCTGTAAAGGTTACCACCGTCCTTTTCGATATGACATGCAAGTATGTGGGCATATAAGCACTTGCGATTCTATAGGTATATACTGCATGATGTTTACTGTGAATCTTATATTCATTTAATATTTTTAAATGTTGAACTTATTTCTTATATTTGATTGCTTTTCTCTTATGGGATCCTGTAGAGAATTATGTTTAGAGCAGGTGAAACCAGATTCTTAATCTGTTTTCTCACATTAAGAAGACCATAGTTCGTATTGATTGACTCACTCAAAATGAACAAAGGGAAGTCGTATCTTGCACTTGGAACCATAGAAATTTACGATGCATAAGCAATAGTTATGAGTGCTGGTATCATTGTTCAGAATCCAAACTTGACTCTATGGACTATGTTATGACGAGAAAGGTTAGTTTAAGTTCTCCACCAAACTTATTGTATAAAGTTCATGACCTTGGGTTTTTATTGGCTAACTTATACCATTTACAGGTGCGATGCATCATGTATGAGCTACCTTTATATGTATTTTGTATGGTTTTAAAGTTAAAAGATATCATTGGATTTATCTGAAGTTGGAATCAGCATATAATTACCTATATATATATTTTGAAGTGTTTATACCTAAAATAAGCAGATTCTAACACGTGACTTATCTATTCCAAAAATAAACACTCAAGTAAGCAACCCTTTCCAAGCTCTATATACACAATTTTAGTGTATTAGGGTGTTCAGATCTGCGCTTTTAAAATGATTAGGTTCTGTTTATAGTTTCTTTAGGTTCTCATATAATTCTTTTAAAGATATTTCCATGAGGTAAATGATATAGAACTAAAACCGATAATGTACCATTTATTTGTGTCACTGCTCCTTGCTTGGCAGATTGCTATAAATCTATATTGATTTAATATAGGTTATCCTTACATAGACATGAAGGTGGACAATTTTATCCTGGTACTGGTGCAGTCCATGAGGTAACCGTATTCAATTCTCACTTAAAGTTTTAGACTATAATGATGTAGATGCATCTGTATTTATTATGCATGAGCTGCTTATGCTGAAGCTATATGTCTAAGTGGGCTTTTATATATCAATTAAGTGTAGTCAATGTGTACTGACTTACTTGATAAAGGTTATTTGCTAGAAGAAAAAAATAGAACGTTATTTCAATATGATATGTTCAGTCATATTAAACACTACAATTCCATTGCTCTATGAATTTTTGGCACAATTGGTCAGAATTACATCTGGTGTTCAATATATTTCAGTATTAAAATATTGAACATAGTTGTCATTACTGTATTTTAATGAAATTTTCACTAAAAAATTACAATTGTTTTAGGATATTTTGCTTGATTTTTCTTCCATATATATTATGCTTATGACAGTGGACATTGTTTAATTCAAGGATATGGAAAAATCTTGATTTTATTTCGTTCAAAACCGTAGCCGTCCTTGTTAAAAATTGTCACCACCATGATTAGTTTTTTCTTCTCGTGTATTTGTGCGCATGTCAATGTATAAGAAGGTCACATCTGGTTCGACTTAAAAATTAGATGATAGATATACATAGTTATGTAGGTATGTACTAAATTTTAATTGTAAAACAATAACCAGTTTGTACTTCATTTTTTTAGTTATCATTGCATTTAATTAATTATAATAAAATGAAGATTTTTAAAATAAGAAATCATGAAACAAGCCAAATGATTCCCAGTTAGGTGTATTGTTTTTATTTGCCCAAGAGTATTGTAGTATCTAAAGCCTTATATGGTTACTTTAAATCCATAGTTTGGTTTATAGAAATTACTAATATGTTTATGTTTAATGGATTTTGGATGTAAAGCATTTAGTTAGCAGTGGTGTAACCTTAAAGTAAACAAAAAACAACATAAATTCCAAAACAAACCCGCCTGTCGGGCAGGTTCGGTTCGTAGATGTTTTTTTGAAACAATGTTTGTCGTTAAGTTCTAATGGAGTCCTTAGACATGTCAAACTGCCCATGTGTGTTGTGCAATAAAACCTAATTAGATATTGCTTCAGTACTTCTGGAGGCAATGGAGTACATACACTTTCTTCATGATCAAGTAAAGGTTTGCCACTTCCCATATCACCCTCCCTTCCATTTGTTTTATTTCTTGGTTTCGTTAACATGAAGTTTCAGCTGGGCACACCATGGTTGTAGACATCAGTGCTAGCAAGGATGGAGATCTTGGAAAAGTTACAGCCACTTCAACCAAAAAGTTATACAGATTTGAACGTATCTATACCCCAAATGATGGTTAAGGTATGCACAACCGGACTTATATTATATAGAATACAAATTCCTTTTCATATTTTTTGTCTACTCCTTTTCTAAATGACTACAACATACCTCTATTATACATTATAGACTTAGAGCAAGTAACTAAAATGTTATGCTAACAAATTTTTTGTTTGTTATTTTAGTTGATGTGTTTGATAATGCCTCACCTATGGTGATCTCGGTGTTGGATGGATACAACTTTTGCATATTTGCTTATGGACAAACAGGGATAGGAAAGACTTTTACAATGGAGGGTATAGAGAAGAATCAAGGAGTCAATTATAGAACATTGGAGCCATTATTTAATACAGTTGAGGAAAGTAAAGATACTTTTAGCTTTAATATTTAAATATGTGTGTTGGAAGTGTATAATGAGCAAATCATGGATTTGCTTGCTACCTCATGAACAACAAAGAAGTAAGTTGCACTCTTTTTATAATTTTATACAGACCCTTTATGCAACAAACTCATTTAAAATATGAACCTCACATACATTAAGAAATAACATTATTCTGTGTAAAAAATTGGCCATTGCAAAGCTTATTAGGTCATGATTTTTATATATTTCATCTTTGTTTCCTATTGCAGATTGGAAGTTAGGCAAGCCATAGAAGGTGTTCATCATGTGCATAGGATTGTGGAAGCTAAGGCTGAAAGCATTCGTGAGGTATGGAATGCTCTCCAGGCTGATACTATAGGTTCAAATAATGTAAATGAACATAGTTTTGAAATTGAACATTAGAATCTGTTTTTAGGAGACTAAGAGCATGCCCTTGATAAAAGAATATAACTGTGCAGATGGAGCGTCTTGGGAATATACAATTTTTTATCCTATATTAAGTAGAAAATGCAACGGAAAACTTCAACGACTCCAATAAGATCGTAGAAGGTGGCTTTGGACGTGTTTACAAAGTAATTTAGCAATGTATCTTAGATAGAATGTAAAGCATAATACATATGTACAGAAATTAGAGTAATCATAAAGTCTCAATATTAATCTTTTAGGGTGTGTTAGAAGACGGGCTAGAAGTAGCGGTGAAATGGCTTTCAAAGACATCAGACCAAGGGTTTGATGAATTCAAAAATGAGCTAATATCGATTGCCAAGCTTGAATCTTGTGAAGCTTTCTTTGATACTGCATTTTTAGAGATGAGATGATTCTAATATATGAATACATGTCTAACAAAAGCTTGGACTCATTACTATTTGGTTTAACCCTCCATGATTTCAATGCAACTCCTACACTTCCTTTAGAACATACTCATTTCTATTTGGTGTAACTAACGGTGGGTCAATTACTAAAGGTATAAGCTCTTTTAGATGTCTGAGCTTCTGCACATACTCATTTAGAACATCTAGATTTATGGGTACTTTTGTTAGGCAGTTTGGTGGCAAAAAGGACATATAACTATGTTTTTTATTATTGTTTCTCTATGTGCAGGAAACACATATTGAGGACGTGTTTTCAATTTCAGTTTATTATAAATCACAAAGTTGCAAGCAGTGGGGAACTCTCTGGTTTATTTAGCTCTCTTGTGCCCCAAGGTCTGCTCACACACAAAACCGAGCCCTGAACAGGTAATCTTCTTATAACACAGTCTACTGCAATTGATGATACGATGCATGATGTGTGCTAAAACACACATCTTTATAACCCCGTAAACACTATTAATCGGACTAAAAATACTAAAACATGCTTAATTATATTGAAAATATGTTTGTTTGGTATTTTTATATCTTGCAGGTAAAACAGATTGAAAACTAAGCAAAAACGGGAATTATCAGGCTCGATTCAATCAAGTTTAATTATTATTCAAAGCCAAGATGAAGTCGTGAAAATCCCCCGAGCACTCCAACGGAAAGAGCACGAAAATACAGTTCTAAGGGTGCCTTCATCTTTTATTGGGCCGGCCTGACACCATTTATATGGGTCAGACCGACCCATATTTATATAGAGTTAACAAATAGCAGCTGCTGCCATTCAAGCCCAACACTCGCAGCCCAACAACAGACCTAGCCCAAATCTGTTTTGAAGCTCGGTCCAGATTTCATGTTAACTCAAGCCAAGGAAATAAGAAAAACTAAAAGCCCAATTCATAAAGGAAAGGAAAAGCCCAAGATACTAGTGGTACTGCTTAATTCATAAGCAATATGTTATAAAGGAGAGCAGCACACGTGAATCTTATCAATCTTTTAATCTCATTTTTTTTGTTTTTTTTCTTTTGTAGGAATTTAGTGGTAGGATAGATTAGGAAAATTACTAGCGCATCTTTAATTTTCTTTTCATTTTTTCTGTCGTTCATTTTAAATAGGAGTAGAATAATTCATATTTAGCTTATTGTTTAGGGGATTTTGTATCAGCTTATTTTCAGGATTGATTTGTTGTTCGATGACTCGAATGGTTTGAAAGTTTATGGATTCGTTAATTGTGGCTTGGTATAATTTATTGTTCGATTTCTATTGTTCTTTCACAGGTAATAGCAATTTGTAAAGAATTGGGAATAACGGCATAAGGGTCTTCAAACCTTAGCCTTCCTCTAACTAGTTTGCGAAGATTTCTACACTTTCCTTAAGATTTTTGAGATAATAAAGATGAACTTAACCTTTTGTTTCTATGTAGAAGGGAATGGTTCAACAACCTATAACAACCTACCGGTGCAAGAACACTTGGTTTTATAGACTCCATAGTGTTGCATTTCAGATTTTCATGTATTTGAGCTTTCAGATTCTCATTTTCAGTTAGCAAGGCCGTTGTCTGTTCTATATGCTTAGCAAGCGTGATCTTAATAGAATCATACAATTCCTTATAATGTTGTTTAACTTTTTCATTCTCGTGCCTAAAAAAGCTAATTTTATTCCGTAAGAACAAGACTTTTTCATTTAAGTTGAGTGATCTGAAAATCTAAGGTCTAAATTAAGATACGGTCCTCTTCACTGACGTCTCCTTCATTGAGAGATTTGCGGTTTTCAATTTTTTGAAAGACTTGTCCTTTCCTTGAAGGAGAGCTTTCATTTTTATTCCGATACAAAAGACTGAGTCAAAATCAGGAGTATCTCTAGGGGGTTGATGGATTATTTATAAAACTTTCTTTAAAGTGTTTTAATACTTAACTGACAGTTTTAAGTAATTTACTCAAGTTGAGAAAACCAGTTAACATAACTCATTATTGATTCTTTTTGAATCTTATCACGTAAATTAAAAGCATAGATTCAAGTTCCAGACAACGTGCCCTCAACAATAGTGTACATCATGCATTTCAGTAAATCTAGAACATTATCTCATAATTCGTTGCAACATAAACACTTCATTACAAGCAGGCAGCAATTAAATTATCAGTGCAAAAATAAGTTGTTTTTATTTATGTTTTTTTTTTTTTTTTTTTTTCTAGTTTTTTTTTTAATTTTTAATTTTCTCTATTCTCAATCCTTATTTTTTTTTTTTTTTGAATTGGTTTTTTTCCGTTCATCTCAATCATTGTATTCCTATCAACAACCGTTTTGGGTCACCCTCAGCTTCCAAGTCTTCAAAACATCTTCGCATTTCTATTAAATTTCTTTTTAGTTGGAGGCCTTTGAATGCACGCAAAATGTTTCTTTTAAGTGTTTTAAAAAATGAATGACCTCCTGGAGATAACAGTCCCTTGGGTTTGTTTAAAACACCCTGACCCCTTCATGAGCCCAAGTTGGTTATATTCTCTTTTTCAGTTTGTTTTTCAAATTCCATAAAAGATTTTGTATGAGTGTAAAAATATTAATTTTCACTTGACTCTTTGTTGGAAGCACCCTAGGGACAAGCGTTGCAGGTGTATTTAGTGGTTACATCGTCAACGCTTTGATAGTCCTTGAGGTTGTAGTCTTGAGCTTTTTGAGAGCTTCTGCTTCCATCTTTATAAATCTTGAAAACCAAAATATTAGGCTCAGGGGTTTTTTCCAATTGCTTCTGTGGTGTGAAGTCGCAGATAAATTCTCTTTCGAGTAATCAGGTGGGGCAAGCTTGACCTTATCATTTCACACATTCGTGGGTCTTTTCATTTTGTCAATCATTGTCCTCCCTAGTGATGTCAGTCTATCCTAGAGTTCCTCTGTGTTTGTGCACTATGAGCCGGGACATTGATTGTTTGATAATTTCATAAACCGTTATATAGAGCAGGCTGACTTGCTTTGCACGGTGAAGGCATAAAGGGTTCTTGTAGCCCCTATAGCTAACCTATCTGTTCATTATAATAGGCTTTGGTTAACACAACATTAAATTGAACTGATTGAATGAGAACTGTCTTGTTTGTATAATTTATATCCTTGACCTTTCTTTAAAAGCTTTCATGTCTAAAAAACTCTTCAAGGTATTTGTATTCATTCTGTTTAAAATGCTTTTTTCAAAGACGTAGACTTCTTCTATACCATTGACTTGTTTATGGGGATGGTGTAATAAGTTGCACTTTTTACAGAATGAAGTTCCTTTTTCAAATTTTCTTCCTTAATATTACGGTCAGTGATAACTATTCTTAATTGTTCATCAATCTTTTGTTCTCTTTCCGTTAATTCAAACCTGGCCCGTCTTTCATACAGTTCAACTTGTTCCTTATATGTTGCAAGTTCAGCAGTTAATGAATTATCAACTACTGTGTTTCGTGTTGTGTCAAGTGACGATTGGCTGCGATTCCATCATATCATTGAATATTCACATCATGTATCATCATTTTGAACAGAAGATACATTACATTGAAACAACCGTACTCTCTTGCTTTCACATTACATACTGATCATCATAACGGAATCATATTACTATCACCGGTAATCAGCATGTGTACCAACAACTAGGTTGGTTTTACCTCGCATGCATCTCGTGTGTCTTTATGAATGTTCACAAATAGCATCCTGATAGTGATCATGGTCGTGTACCTCAGATAGAATGTCTGAATCATAAGATGGACCAGCTTCATCATAAACAGGATCTGCGGATGATAGATTAGCCATGAACATAGTTTGTGCTGTGGGAGCCTCATCAACATCAGAATCAAAAGCATCCGACAATCATACCACTTGAAACACATTATCTCACATTGTAGTTCTAGTCCAAAACAGGTTGCTCATCCACATCTTCATCAATAGCGTTGTCTTGTCCACCTTCAATAAACAATAACTGCTCTTCATCCAATGCCAACCCAGTTCTCCGGATCTTTGCAAACACAACATCTTATTCTTTAAAGTGATTAGAGTTCTGTGGACGCATGGTTAAGTATGTTCCCTTCTATGTGGCATATATACCAGTTTTTGCAGTTGTAGCACTTAATCTGCCTTGCTTGACCTGGATTAGCATTCCCAACTCTGTTATGTGCTCCCCCGTAACCAGCTGCACCTCCACCCCGTGCATTGTTCCCCTGACCTCTATTCTGTCGACCCTAAACATTCTGAACCACAACTCTCTCGTCTTGAACTGTAGCTTGGTTCCTTGTATTTGATGATGTTCTGAGTTGATTGTTTGTTTGAGGTAGGTATATTTTGTATGATTGGGTGAGTAGGCCAGTGTGTTGTTAAATTCTCAATTAATTGTCTGTTGGAGAGAGTCCTCGAATCAAGTTGAGTGTTTGGTCAACAAGTGTAGTGAACATTTGTGGATGGTGAGATGAATGATTATGAAGAATCTGCTGTGTGAGACAATTGACATCAAAGCAAAGTGGATCTACAGTGTTTATGAATCAATCCAGCATCACTTTGTTCTCATTGGCATTGTGCGCGTTTGCTAGATTTAATCAGATAAGCATACAACTGATCATAGTATGGAGGTCCCTCCATCCTCTGTTTAGTTTTCACTGCAGTTAACAATATTTAACCCCATTCATGCAACATGTGTTCACAAACTTGGATTCACTGCATTCTGGACAGGTCATCTTGAGGTACCCGCTATGTCATTGATGAGTTTCGGCAAACTCACATAGTAATCGTTGAAAGTTTTCTCCCATTGTTTCTGACGGAAGATTTCAACAGTCAACATGACAGTTGTGATTCACTCCTCTTTGTTAAATCCGAACATTCCAGAGCAGTCTTGTACGTTTCCAATATGTCCTTATACATCGTGTAATGAATTTAAAATAGAGTAGATATCTATTGTTTGTCAGCCCTTGAAGTAAATATCCTATGCCCTGAATGACACAGTGTAACCATTCCTTTATCTTCAGGTGACAATCCAAATGACTCATGTCGTGCTGGACCTAGATGTAGGGGCACCTTCATCCCCTTCAGCTATGTTTTCCCAAATTCACCATCTGAAATGGTCCTTCATCAATTGACTTTAGAATGTTCACACCATTCTCTTTACCCCAACAATACAGTCGAATACGTTGTTGCCATGATGCAAAGTTCCAGTCAATATTAAGCATAGTTGTCGGTATCTGAACCGCACATTGATATCTTCGAAAGATTAGGCCATCGTAATAATTGTGAAATGATTAAGTTGATCGAATACAATGAATTTGTGATTGTATGTTAAATAGTGATGATAGTGTGAAAGTGAATTTTTTAAAAGGTGTTAGGATTACAGGTTGAAGAATTTAGTTCAAAAATCCAAAAAGTCAACAACTCGCTGGATGTAACTCGCTGAAGAGTAGACAACTCGGTGGCAAGAAAGTTAAATTACAGAGTTCCTGTTTCACTAAGTCGCTATAAAAAGATCTTCAAAACCTGGTAACTCTCTATGCTTACGCCGCTGAAGAGAGTCACACATCGCTGTCCAAAATTAAATTGACAAGATTCACAACACGTCCTAGAAAAATATCTTTAAGAAACCTTTAACTCGCAATGCTAACACACTGAAGAGAAGTAACAACTCGCTGGCAGATAATTACTTAGACAGAGTTCTTTGTTCACAATCGCTAGAAAAAAGATCATCAAGAAACCGTAACTCCTATGCCTAAACTCGCTAGTATCCAACTCGCTACCTATAAGTCGCTAGATCCAACTCGCTTACCTGTAAGAAAGATAACACTCTGTACCTTAACTCGCTACCAACAGCAC
This sequence comes from Tanacetum coccineum, assembly GCA_026074375.1. Classification (NCBI taxonomy): domain Eukaryota; kingdom Viridiplantae; phylum Streptophyta; class Magnoliopsida; order Asterales; family Asteraceae; genus Tanacetum; species Tanacetum coccineum. Next base: position 39,921 of record BQNB010004160.1, on the reverse strand, counting down.
AAGAACAGACAACATCGCAGACAATAACAAGTAACTTACTGACACACAGTGTACTATTCTGACAACTCGCCAGTACAGTAACTTAACTCGCTACGAAGAACTGCGAACAGTGATCTAACTCGCTGGAATGAAAAACTTGGTTTTTCACCTAAAAACACCTAAAAATCACCCTTTTGAATGTTTTTGCCTGGTTTCTTTTGCACAACTTGGTACTAGAAGGCTATAGCAACTATAAAAACATGAACTTTAACACACAATGTCAAATCAAAGAAAACCAAGAAAAGACGTCAAAACCTTTAAAAACTAAACTTTTTGATCTAAACTAACAAGAAAACGCACACAAAAAACAATCTAGCTAATCACCCATGTGCACTGATTTCAACACAAAGTGATTAGTAGGATATTTGGAAATCAAGCACAATCGAATGACTAGTGGATTAGGTCACTCGCAATCATCTCACCCCTAGTTTATATAATCAATAAATACAAATAAATATAAATACACAATAGATCAGTAATCTCCGAAGAACCAATGAACTGAAGCAGTATAGAGAGTCTCCCGTCGTGTTCTGTCCCAACGAGGCTTGAATTTGAAAATTGAAAAGACGAATTGATAATCGATGTTTGCGAATATGACAAGACTGAATTTTGGCACTGACACTGAAAAAGCAAATGCAGCATAAAAATAAGCAAAGTAATTAAGGCAGAACTAGGCCCTAAACAGCTATAAATGGTAAAAACACCTAAAACTTTTTATACTAAGACACAAATAAGCTCAAATAAGCTTAAGACAAACCAAATAAGCTAAACTAACTCTAAATAAGCAAATTCAAAAAGCAATTAAGCTAAATTAAGCAAGAAAAACTCGATCAAGTACGTAACACTTACTAACAGAACTAACTTGAGTTAGACTGCAAGCTTTTAAGTTTAGTACTGCTAGCTTTAAGTTAGTACTGCTAGCTTTAACTAAACACCATAAACAAGAAAAGAGCAAATACTAAAACAATATTTACCTAGACCCAAATAAGCACTCATAATAAATAACAACTAAATAAACTAGAATGGCAAATAAGCAAAAAGCTCCAACTGATTACACTATGAAAATCCTGTGAAATGAAAAAAAGCTTAAAAAAGCTTAAATCCTAAAAACAGTAAAGAAAATGGTTAATCTACTCTAAAAAGCTAAGGAACTCTTAAATAAGCAAAATCACTTAAGCTGATAAGCTAAATGAACCCACACAGTACTCACAATTTAACTAACATACTAAATCATGGATGAGTACTGCTACTTTAAAAGTAGCAAAAGGTGTAACTACAGTTACTAACTCTGGGTTAGTAATTGCTAGTTGAAAATACCCCTTAAAGTTTTCAAAAATCATTTTTTTTTTTTTATTTAAAAGCTGATTTAATCCTAATATATTAAAAACAGATTACAAACAACAAAATAATACACTTTAAAATCAACTTTAATTAAGAATGAGCACTTAAATCACTGAAACAATCAACATTTTAACTAAAAGCATACTACCAGGTGGTTAACATCAAAGTGACACAAACTATTTTCAAACTAACAATTAAGCAAAATAAGCACTAGACATCATGATTAAGGCATAAAGTAAGCAATTTTTAGGTAACAAATAAGCAAAAAGCATTCTGCATAAATAAGAAAAATAAGAAACAAGAAAACGTTTACAACACCCATGCATCAAAACAGGGTTGAAACCCAAGAATCTACAAGCTCTAACTTGTATCAAACTCGCTAGTGATAGTCCATAAAAGCCCGATCCAGTACTGGCTTTCACCCATAAAGCAAGCTTTTTTAGTTTGAGAGTGATTTTCGGTGATTTTTTTCTTAATCTAATTAACTTCCTAGGTTCACTTAGGTTAAACAGCAATATAAACAAGCTGTATTAGAGCTTTTGAAACACAAAATAACACAATTAAAATCTTAACACTTGGAATATAAATTGGACTTAAAACACTCAAATTTGCATAAAACTGAAAGTGATACCAAGCAGAAAGATAAAAAGCTTAAATAAGTTTGTTAAAAAGACTGAAATAAGCTAAGTTATATTAAAAATTAAAAACAGAACTAGTTACTCTAAAAGTTTACCAAAAACTCTATTAATAGCTGAAGTCTTCTTACTTGGGCTGCAATCTGTCATTGGAAGAGACAAAAACAATGTGTGCTTGTTGTGTGAGGAGATTTAAAAACATCCCAGCCTTTAATTTCTTTTTGCTTCTTTGGAGTCAATCATAGCCATCAAAAATACTGGAAATTAGGAATTGCCAACATGCACTTATAACTCTGGGGGGGGGACAAGGAGTGGTTGAAATGATTTATCAAGGGTGTGAGTGGTTTTTGCAGGGAAAGTATGGAAGACATCCCTACTTCTGTTACCTGTGTTTTGTTTTGGCGGTCGCAAGAATTCGAGTTTGGTAAGGTTGGCAGTTTTGGCCCTCCCTCTCTTATAACTTCAATTCAAACATTGCCTGGTTTGCAAATTCGACCCTGTGTCTTTTCTTTTGTAATAACAACTTGAGGTTTGGCAGTTATAGTCCCTCAAGTTGTATTTTTCTCATGTGGTGACTATAGACTTTGCCTTGACTGGGTCTTTTTACATCCGGCTTGTTTTTGTTGGTTATTTGGCTTTCTTTTTTAAATACGTCCTGCACAATTCAAATGCACAAACATACAAATACAATGTATATTTGTACGTTTTAGGTCATTTTAAATCCGTTTTTTTAATAAAAAAAATGAAAATGGTATTGTAAATTAAGCACATACCAAAATCTCCATACAAAGGTATTGCCGTGTTCTCACGCAATTTAATGTAAGTAAACACTAAGAAAACTAAAATCTCGAACCCCCTCGACTAATTACCGTCGAAAAGTATCAAAGTGTGTTCTCAAGAGGGGAACTAAATAATTAAATAGCTTCGAACAAGTCCCGATTTCACCACTATTTATATGAACTAACTAGCGCCTAATATTTTTGGATTTTCCTTTCGTTTTTCTTTTCTTACCTACCTGTTTGTACTTCCTTTATTTTTATCAACATTGTATCATAGAAAGAAAGCGCCCATAGAAAAATCTACGGATGTCTGACGGATAAATCATCGTTCCCGAGTTTTTCACTAGTTCCAAACCAATCAATTAAACAAGATCATTTGTCAAATATAAGTCTAAATGTATGAGAGCACTCATAACTTATGACTTGTGAACTTTTAACTCCAACATGATATATATTTAAATGTGTGTACTCAATTCAACTTCATCCATAGGATCAACTTATTTTCCATAGTCGTAATTCAAGATGAATCATGACTCAAAGCAACACTTATTAGGACTTTGTAACTTGATTTTAAAGAAACACAAATTTAACTGTAAAACTTTTTTGCAACATCTTTATCTCATAATCATAAGTTCTTAGCCGCTAGGAATGCGGTTGCGCTTAGTTTGAACACCCACCTAGGCCTCGCTCGCCATAGTAGGATATCACCAAACCAACTACCGGTGTTCATAGTTTGAAAACCCACCCCGTTGCTAGCGTAGTGGAGGAAATCCATTAACACCATCTTCCTAATATGGCTAAGGAAAGGTATCTAGTTTGAAAACCCTCACCTAACCTCGCTTCCTGGTGAATATCTACAACACACCAAATCCTAGAAGTAAAGACGTCTTAGTTTGAACCCCCCACCTTCTTGGTTTACGCAGTGGGATAATCACGACAGCATCTTTTACTTGCTCTATATACTCAAATGTATGCATCATAGGCATAACTTCAATATTCAAGCATTATTTGCATTCATAATTCATTCAGTGCTTCTTGCATTTTAACAATCAATTTACTAAACACAAAAAACCTTGCTTTAAAGAATCAAGTTACAAAGTTGAAGCGTTTTCTAAAACAGCGATTGACATATTAATTGAAATGACACGTATGAATAGGTGATTATAGAAGCTAATGATGGAAAAAGCCACAAGTTACTCCATAAGAGAGATTTAGAAAGAATCTTGCTCAAGAAGCACATAAACTAAATTGTACACTATCACTGATTTCCTTGTTCTTCACCTTATAAATACGAAGCTAGAATTCGTGAAAGCTTAGCCAAAACAAGCAGGCAAGTTGAGAACTAGCTAGGCTCAATACCCTATCGAGACAAAAATTATTCTCAATCTAACCCATTAAAACACTTATTTTTCATTTTTTATTGGTATTTTTTGCAAAAATTTTGGTGGTAAAACGGGATTAACGTTATAACAATGGCAGCAGGCAACAATCGAAATCGAAGATCCCCCCAATAACTAGAACTAAACAATCCTCCTCGCAGTTTTAAAGGGCACCTAAACGTCAATCCTAACCCGTTTATTAAGGGTGCCAAAAGATAAACGTAGACGATTAATTTGGATACTGGATTCCTCAAAATGAAGCCTGAGGATGTGGAAACTCTTGACTAAATACAAGCACGGGAAGTCTTCACAATCCGGGCAATCCTGATATCAAAACACACACAGCGAAATACGGTTAAAATGTAAGAGGCTGCCTCCATAAACAAGAAAACACTTATTCAATTTTTACTATGATAAGCATCAGGTTACTCCGCACGAAGCACTTGTTCATAAAGGTCTCTAAGTCTTGACCCGTCCCTCCGATTATTGTCCATTAGGGAACTTCTGGAGATCCGGACTAACCAATTGTTAGGTACTCCCCTCCAAAGTATTACTTCAAACGATGACCATTACACTTTGAAATTGTGGCCCGGAGTTTTAGGATAACTCGACAGTGCCATAAAGGAAAAACATGGGTTACATTGAAATGGTCCAACTCCATGCGTCATAACTTGCCCAAGAGAATCTTCAACTAGAGTTAAAGAATGGAGGACTCGATCAACCGACGTTGAAAACGAGGTTTTTTTAATCTTGGATCATGGATTCGTCTTTTAATACAAAGAGTTTTCATAGGCAAGATCACGAAGTTATTACGTCAGTGATTTGAACTTTTCTGTGATCACCCGGCCGTTTCCTTAGATCAAAGTTTTGTATGCTTATGGGCCCAGTAAGCTTTGTGGCTTGTGCTCAATCGGAAGAATGACAATGCTTCCCGTACACTAAAATTTGTATGGAGTACACCCGATGGGAGTTGTAGCTTGGCGAAAATGCCCAAATTAAGCTCATCTAATTTTATTCCTACCAAGAGGCCATCTAGAATTTTGCCCACAGGTCCTTTCAAGAATTCGTCTCAAACCACGATTAGATACCTCAAACTTGTTCCACTTGTTATGGATGATACGCGTGGGAGAACGGATGAGTGACTCCCGTAATTAAGCATGATCCTTTGCCAAATAGGTCATTGCAAAAATGGGTTCCGCGAATCACTTAATGTAGCACGAGGGCACCGAAATCTGCGAAGAGAGATTTAAAAAATTTGCAAACAACTCGAGCGCATTGGTGAGAGGCGCATTCACGCTTCAACCCATTTTTGATAAATAATCAACGCCACGAGTATGATAGTTATTCCCGCATGAAGACCGGAACGGCCCCATAAAGTCAATGCCCACATATCAAAGATTTCTGCAAACTGGATAGGTTTTGTGGCATCTCAAATCCCGTTGCAAATATTACCTGACGTTGACATAGGTCACATTGGGTGACAAAATCGGGCATCCTTGTAGATCGTGGGCCAAAAGAAAACCTAATCAAAGATCTTTTTACTGGGTAATGGCACCGTAGAGTCCCCCGATGGGTCCACTGAGCAAGCTTAAAGAATTGTCAAAAGCTTCTTGCCTGAAACACAACTCCGAATCAATTGATCCCACATACTTAAATAATGAAGGGATCGTCCCAAAAGTAATGTTTGACGTCTTTGAAAAACTTTCTTTTCTGCTAAGACGACATTCCTTAGATCACAAAATTCCCCGCATGGTAGTTTGCAAAATCAACAAACCATGGGGCATTATCATCACCACGAAAGGTAACCATCCCCCAAGTGACGATCGCAGAGGAAATGTTTCCGTAATTTCCTTTTTCTACGACTCACTTTGATGGGGATTTTAAGTCTGAAAGGGGTCTGCGGCGAGATTTTCTTCTCCTATTTATCACACGGATAACGACATCAAAATCTTTCTTGGACAGCAAAATCCACCGGATCAATCTTGGCTTAGCATCCTGCTGAGCAAGCAAGTACTTGAGATCCGAATGGTCCGTATACACTATGCTTTTGGACAACACAAGATATGGCCGGAATTTCTCGAAAGCATACACTACGGCAATAAAACTTTTATTCCGTTGTAAAAGTTAAAAAATAAAGTGCTTGAGCCTCAGTCATAGTTTGTGCTCCATAGTGGTATCGGCTGAATTGCTTGGTCTTGACTGCCTCAAGACTCGCCCCAACAGCAAAAATCACTTGCATCACACATGATTCAATGCAAGTCACAATCGGGAGCAACTAGAATTGGAGCCTGTGTTAAACTTCATCTTGAGGGTTTCAAATGCTTCCTGCATTCCTTCGAGAAGATAAATGATTTCTTTTTCAAGGAGGTGGGTCATAGGCCGGGCGATTTTGGAAAAATCCTGAATAAATCGTCGGTAGAATCCGGCGTGACCGAGAAAACTGCGAATACCCTTCACGGTAGTGGGATGAGGAAATTTTGCAATGACATCAACTTTTGATTTATCAACCTCAATCCCGGACTTAGAAATCTTATGGCTAGAACTATCTTACCTTTCCATAAAGTGGTATTTTTCCCCATTTAGCACAAAGAATTGTTGTCTTCACACATTTGAGCATTTGTCTAAATGGCAAAGCAAGAGGAGAAAGATCGCCGAAAAACCGAGAAAACATCCAGAATACTTCCATGGTTTTCCCAATCATATCGGGAAAGATTTCAACTCATACACCTTTGGAACGAGCCCGGTGCGTTTGCATACCCAAAAAGCATCGACGATAGGCAAATGTCCCGTAAGGGCAGGTGAAGGTAGTCTTCTCTTGATCAAGTGGGTCAATTGGGATCTGAAAGTAGCCGGAGAATCCGTCCAAAAAGCAATAGTACTCATTTCCGGCTAATCTTTCAAGCATCTGATCCATAAATGGAAAGGAAATGGTCTTTATGAGTTGAAATCATTGAGTTTTTCGTAATCGATGCAAACGTCCCAGGCCCGTAACCAACCTAGTGGTAATTTAATTCATTTTCTTTCATTTTTCTCGACCACGATTATGCCTCCCTTGCTTAGGACACAATGAACCGGAGCTTACCCATGTGACTGTCAAGTGGGTAAATTAACCCTGCATCAAGAATATCATAACTTCTTGATTAATAACCTCATGGATTTTATGGGTGTTAACCCTTCACAGATGTTGAACTACGGTTTGGCATTTTCCTCCTATCCAAATCTTTTGGTGTGCAAAAATGTGTGATATATCCCCTTAATAATCAAAATCTTCTAAGCTATGGCAGTTTTATTGTGACTTAAGAACCTTGATCAGGGCGGTATCCTCAACTTTATAAGTTTTTAAGCGATTATGAACGTTAATTTTGTCATCACACCTTACTAAAAATAATACTCAAGATGTATGATAATCTTGGTTCAAGGTCAGGATCATCTTCACACAGATTATAATCTTTTCAGGAACATCATTTCACCAACTAGGTGACGGAGGAATTTGGGTCACTATTGATTACACTTAGACTTAACAATTCCTCAAGGTAAACAGTAACTCCCTCAGAACAGTAATGCCAGTCTACAAAACCGTGGTATGAAATCAACAATTTCAAGAAATTCATCTATCATCTTCCTTTAGAAAATCACTTCCCTCTGAAGGGAGTTAAAGATTGTAGTCCTTTATTAACAGATCTTAATGAGTCTTGACAGACTTATAGTCCCTTGAATAAATCCACAGATACTATGAGAGACAAGGACTGTGAATATAAATATTGACCGGATATAATCAATATCTATATACCAATATAAACACACGAAAAAAAACAAATACTAAATTGCTAATACTATTACTAGTTTGATTGTAAATACTCCGAATCAACTGATAATGTTTAGCAAAACTATACTATGTTCCGTTATAAACATAAGGAACCCTCAAACCGCTTTAAGAATAATGCTTATCTCTTCCTAAATCAACGCTAATTGAGAACTATTACTAAAATGACCACCAACAGACTTAACTGTCTGAAACCCAGGATGTGTTGGTGATTAGATGTGTATGTTAGGGATTGAATGGGCAGAAGGTTGAGGTGAGGTGTTGATTGGGTTATGATCAAGGTGAAGATATGTGTTGAATGAAGCTGAGGTGTAGATCAGCTAAACATATTTGAGAAATTAAAACAACTTCCTGCCCTAAAAAACCCTTTATTCTCTTCAATTATGCTAAAAAACCTTCATTTGAGAAGAGCGGAACAGAATAAACTACTGAGTGTTGTTGAAGCTATGTCTCTGCATACCTAGGCATAAAGATTGGACAAACCTAGGGTACATCAAGAAACTTATGTGGACTAAGATATTTAAGACACCAAATGGGTCAAAGATCATCCGAAAAATGACTATTCTAGATTGTGCTAAAACAAAAGCAGCAGCTAGCAATATTACTACTAAACCTGCTCCCAAAGCAGTCTTTCTTATGGCTTAATACAATTATGAAGAATATATATGTATAAGAAACCTCCATTGAAGGTGAAAATCACCTTTTTGAAAGGATAAACTTATCTAATCAGTTAGCATAGGCCCATCAAACGCAGCCATCTACGCGCCAATTGATCAAATATCCTGTATGGGACGAGATGCAACTTATCTACTCCATCTTGAACCATCCAACAGAATTTTACGCCCGTAGAGAACCACCTTCCCAAGTGATTGCAATTGAGTGTCCATCGTAGTAGCACATGAATCTTGACGGTCCATATCATCATCAAAATCGCACAGATCCTCCAAAAATGTCTATAAAGTAGAACACACACCGCTGGATTCTTGTAACGAGAGCATAAAAATGTATGACTTCCGTGAGTGATGAAAGTCAATGATCTGATGAAACCCTGGCACTAACCCTGTTTTTGTGGTAGATTTCTCCAGAAATGCTACCATGTTATGCTTGTCACAAAACTCTAGATTTGCCATGAGTAATGATGTGAGTGATGGAGTGGGATATGATCGTGTATGTATGAATTAGGGCTGGAGAGAGTGAATTTCAATGTAATCGAGAAACAGGGATAGTATAATTACCAATATTAATTAAAGAGAAATTTGTGAATAAAACATATAATAATATTGATCCACGTAAGTCCAATTGTCAAACTCCCTATTCCATAGGTATTTGGACGGAAATATCTCAACTACTCTCTTAATTAATGAAAAACAGACAGCTAGGCCCAAACATGTACTAACGTCATCCCGCAGTATTAAGTTAGGCCACACATAATAAAGTTGCCTAGCCAGTATTAACTTTCTCCACCCTTAAGCATGTACAAACCCATATGTCTCAAATACTTTAAAGAACACCTTCCACACAATCGCTCTTTCTGTTTTTAGGCTCACATTTCTATCTCCTCAATTCTTTTGCTCACTTTGCACTCTTTCTATTATTACGACAGTTTTACTCTCTTTCTGTTTTTTAGGCTCACAAGTCATCATCTCAATTCATTTGGCTCACTTGCACTGAAAAGCAAATCATACTTTCTAATTTCACACAGCTCTCTATTTTGTTTTTAAACTCCCAATTCTCTCTTTGTTTTTAGCTCACAAAATCAACAAAGTGTAGTTTTTGGCAAACTACCACCATAAACGGATTTGATGAGTCTTTAACCCCCCAAAAATTTAGTCTTTGCTTTTGGACTACCTTGGCTTCATCTGAAAACACTTGGTCAATGATAACCGTATATTTTGATAAACATCAACTATAAACGGATTTGAGAAGTCTTTAAACCAAGAGCCTTTTGCTCTTGACCGAGCCAATAGCTTCATTATGTACAAACAAGGTGCTTGAGGACCATATAGTTTTTGAAGTAAACAATCAACTATCTAAGGATTTGGGTAGTCCCTTAAACCAGTAGTTTCGTATTGCTCTGGACTAGTCAACTCTAGATGTCTAAAAGACTGTGAATTGGATGACCATTGTTTTGTGGCGTTTAACGAACCAACACTTTAGAACATACCATCATGTTTCTCCCCTCAAAAGATCCATTAGACCTTAACATCAATTTCACACTTCATTGTATATTCCAGAAACTGTTAGCTTAAAACCAAAAAAACAAAAATCCAAACAGGTTCTGGGTTAACAGTATTAAATGTTATGCACAGCTATACAAAGAATACCTAAAAATCACTAAGCCGACCAAAATAAAAGAAACAGTTATATAAACAAACAGTATAACATAAATACCCATAGCTTAACACCAAATGGCCCCAAAATCTCTTGTGTTGTGTTTGTAAAAGTTTGTAAAATGATATACTGATAGTGTTTTTGTAAATTAATAAGCAAGATTATAATTAGTACAGCTAATTATAATTAAAACTGTTGTAAAAACTGTTACTAATAATATATATTACTTTATATCTACTGCTAGTGATTTTTAAAGGTATCATTGTTAATCCTGTTGGCATAACACTTAATACAGTTAACCAAAACCATTTTTGGATTTTGTTTTTCTTTGGTTTTAACTAACTGTTTCAGGATATACAATAATGTGAAATTGATGTTAGTCCATAATGAATCATTTGAGGGAGGAAACAAATGTTGTTCTTAAAAGTGTTGGATTGTTACAACCACACAACAAATGGTCCATCAATTCACCATGTCATAAAACATCAAGAGTTGACTAGTCCAGACAAACGACTACTGGTAAAGACACCCAAATCCTTTGATAGTTGAGTTTACTCTAAACTATATGGTCCACAATGCCACCAAGTATTGTACAATAAGCATTGGCTAGCCAGAGCAAACGGCTACTGGTAAAGAAAAAAGGACTTCTCAAATCCATTATATTGATAGTTTACTCAAAACTATACGGTTATCATTGCACCATGTTTTTTCAATGAAGCAATGGCCTAGACCCAAAGCAAACGACTATTGTGTAAGAACTCATCAATCCCGTTTATGGCTGGTAGTTTTTGCAAAAAACTACACTTTGTGGTGATTTTGTGAGCCTAAAACAAAAGAGAGAATTGGTGAGTTATAAAAACAAAAAAAGCTGTGTGAGAAAAATAAAAGCAGTGCAAAGTGAGCCAAAAGAATTGAGAGATTTACTTGTTAGCCTACGAAACAGAAAGAAGCTGTGTGAAAAATAGAAAGAGTGCAAAGTGAGCCAAAAGAATTGAGAGATGAATTGTGAGTCTAAAAACAGAAAGAGAGATTGTGTGAAGTTTTTCTTTAAAGTTTTGCAAACCTATGGAGTTTGTACTGCTTAAGGGTGGAGAAGTTTACTACAGCTAAGGCAACTTTAGTACTGTTTAGGCCAACTTATACTGCTTGGAATGACCGTTAGTGACTGTTTTTAGGGTGCCTAGACAGAGTATTCATTTAATTTAAGAGAGTCGTTGTGATATTACCTGCCAAATAACTATGAGAATATGGTTAGACCAATTGGACTTTCGTGGATCAACTATAATATACATAATGTTTTTATTCACAACATTTTCACTTTACTTAATATTGGTCAAATAATATCTCTCTGTTTTCTCGATTACATTGAAATTCACTCTCTCCAGCCCTAATTCATACATACACGATCATATCCCACTCCATCACTCACATCATTACTCATGGCAAATCTAGTTTTGTGACAAGCATAACATGGTAGCTTGTCTGGAGAAATCTACGGGTAGTGCAGGGTTTCCATCATATTCATTGATATTCATCACTCGAAGATCATATCTTTTATGCACTAACAAAGAAAACCAGCGGTGTGTTCTCCCTTAAAAGACAATTTTGGAGGACTGCTGAGATTTGACTGATGATAATGGCAACCTCAAGAATCATCTACATCGATGACACTTCAATTTGCAATCACGAAGGTTCTCATACTGCGTACATCAGCAAGTTGATGATCAAGATGGAGTTTCATCTCTTCCCACTACAGAGATATTTGCTCAATTGGCGCGTATGGGCTATGCTACTGATTCAGATAAGTTAACCTATCAAAAAGTGCCAATTTCCCCTCAATGGAGGTTTCATATACACTAAAATTCTTCACTGATAATGCCCTAAAAGACTTATGCTTGGCGCAGTATTTAGTAGTAATATTGCAGCTGGCTGTCAATGTGTTTTTACCACATATTAGAAAAGTCAATTTTTCTAGGATGACTTTGACCATAAGGTGTCTAATAAATCTGAGTCCCCCCAAAAGTTTTTGATGTAGCCCTAGGTTTATTCCAACAATGGCCTAGACATGCAGGAGACATAATCTTCAACAACACTCAAAGTTTAATCTGTTCCCTATCCTCTCACCATGAAGGTTTTTAAGCACATGAAAGAGAATCAACACAGGGTTTTAGGGCAGAAGTTGGATTTATTTTCCAAATATGTTAGCCGCTCCTACACCCTCCAGCATTCACTTCCAACAACATATCTCACCGTAACATACCACCATCTCACCATCCCCCACCTCAACCATCTCCCATTCAATCCCTCACATACACAACTGAGCCCACACATCCTGGTTCAACAGTTAAGTCTCTTTGTAATTTTCGTAACTTATCAATAGCGTTGATTTAGGAAGAGAAAGCATTATCTCTTAACGCGTTTAGGGTTTCCTTAAGCTTATAAAAGGAACATAGTAATAGTATTGTAAACATATCATTTGATTGAGTATCACAATTCAAATAGTAATAGTAATAGCAAATTAAGTTATTTGTTTTTTTGGTGTTTATCCTGGTATAGATATTGATATTCGCGTCAATATTTATATCACAGTCAGTGACTCTCATAGTAACTTTGGATTTATTCTAAGGGACTATACATCCGTTCAGACGTCATTCAATCCTGTAATAAGGAACCTACATCTTTCACATCCTTCAGAGGAAAGTGATTTTTTCTAATGGAAGAAGATCGCATGAATTTCTATGAAAATGAAGATTTCAATACCATCCCAGGTTTTGAATCAAATAGGCATCTATGATTCTGAGTTAGATACTGTTTACCTTGAGTGAATTTTAAGTGTAATCAATAGTTGACCCTAATCTCCCTCCGTCAACCATTTAAGTGAAAATGAATGTTCCTGAAAAGATTAAATCTTCGTGTGAAGATCATCCTGACCTTGAACTCAAAGACTTATCATCCCATCTTGAGTATTCATTTTTAGAGGGTGATGACAAATTACCCGTCATAATCGCTAAAAACTTAAAAGATGAGGATAAAAACGCAACCACCAACCGCCCTGATCAAGGTTTCTTAAGTCACAAAACATGCCATAGCTTAGAAGATTTCTGATAATTAAGGGGATAAATCCACATTTTTTGCACCCAATAAGATTTTGATGGAGAAAATGCCAAACCCGTAGTTTCAACAATCAGAGAAGGGTTAACCCAAAATCCATGAGGTTATTAAGCAAGAAGTTATCAAACTTCTTGATGCAGGGTTAATTTACCCTATCTCTGACAGTCCCTGGGTAAGCCCGGTTCATTGTGTCCCTAAGAAGGGAGGCATAACCGTGGTGAAAAATGAAGAAAATGAATTAATACCCACTAGGTTGGTTACGGGATGGCGAGTTTGCATCGATTACCGAAAACTCAATGATGCAACTCGTAAAGACCATTTCCCGTTACCATTTATGGATCAGATGCTTGAAAGATTAGCCGAAAATGAGTACTATTGCTTTTTGGACGGATTCTCCGGCTACTTTCAGATCCCAATTGACCCCCACTGATCAAGAGAACTCCTTCACGCTTCCCTTACGGACATTTGCCTATCGAACTGCATGCCTTTTTTGGTTATGCAACGCACCGGGCACGTACCACAAGTGTATGGTTTGAAATCTTTCACGATATTAATGAGAAAACCTATGAAGTCTTCATGGATGTTTTCTCGTTTTCGGCGATTCTTTCTCCTCATCTTTCCCATTTAGACAAAAAGCTCCAAAGGTTGAAGACAGACCACTCTGTGCTAATTGGGAAAAAATAAACCACTTTATGGACAAGGAAAGAATATCCTTAGCCATAAGATTTCTAAGTCGGGATTGAGGTTGATAAATCAAAAGTTGATGTCATTAGCAAAAATTACCTCATCCCACTACCGTTAAGGTATTCGCGGTATTTCTCTTCTCACTCGTCAACGCAGATTCTACCGCCGATTTATACAGATTTTCCAAATCGCCCGGCCTATGACCCCCCTCCTTAAAAATGAAACTCCATTATCTTCTCGAATGAATGCATCGAAGCATTTGAAACCCACCAATAAGAAGTTAACACAGGCTCCAATTCTAGCTGCAACCCATTGGGACTTGCCCTATAGAAATCATGTGGGATGCAATGATTTGCTGTTGGAGCATGCCTAGGGCAAGTAAGAGACCAAGCACTTCCAAGCCGATTACACTATGCAGGCAAAACTAAATGACTGAGGCTCAATCATCATTATACTACAACGAAAAAGAATTACTTGCCGTAGTGTATGCTTTCGAGAAATTCCGGCCATATCTTGTCTTGTCCAAAAGCATAGTGTATACGGACCATTCGGCTCCAATACTTGCTTGCTAAGCAGGATGCTAAGCCAAGATTGCTCCCGGTGGTTTTGCTGGCTCCAAGAATTTGATGTCGTTATCGTGATAAAAAAAAGTAGAAGAAAAATCTCGCCGCAGACCACCTTTTCAGACTTGAAAATCCCCATCAAAGTGAACTCGAGAAAAAGGAAATTACGGAAACATTTCCTCTCGAGACACTTGGGATGGTTACCTTTCGTGGTGATGATAATGCCCCGTGGTTGTTGATTTTGGCCAAACTACCATGCGTGAATTTTGTGATCTAAGGAAAAATGGTCCGTCTTAGCAGAAAAGAAAGTTTTTCAAAGAACGTCAAACATCACGTTTGGACAGATCCCTTCATATTTAAGAAATTGCGGATCAAGTGATCTCGGCGTTGTGTTTCATGGCAAGAAGCTTTTGACATTCTTAAAGCTGTTGCCACAGGGACCCATCGGGGGACACTAAAGAAAAAACTGCCAATTACCCAGCTAAAAAGATCTTTGATTCATGATTCTATTGCCGACACGATCTACTAGGATGCCCACAGACTTTGTACACCCAATGTTACATATTCTACGTCAAGGTAAAATTCGCACAGGATGAGATGCCACAACACTCTATCCAGTTTGCGAATCTTTGATAATTGGGGCATTGACTTTATGGGCCGTTCCCGGTCTTCAAGAGGGAAATAATATATACTCCTAACACGGGCCAGTGCTTATTTCTCAAAATGGGTTGAAGCGAAAGCGCTCTCTCACCAATGACGCTCGAGTGTTTGCAAAATTCTTAAATCTCTCTTCCCAATTCCGTGCCCCCTCGAGCTATCATAAGTGGATCGCTAGGAAACCCAATTTTGCAAATGACCAATTTGCAAGGTCATGCTTAAATTACGGAGTCACTCATCGTCGCTCACCACCGCGTATCCTCCATAAACAAGTGACAAAGTTGAGGTATCTAATCGTGGTTAGAACGAATTCCTTGAAAAGTACCCGTGGCAAAAATCGTGCCGCTTGGTCAATAAATTAGATGACGTACTTTGGAGCTTTTCGCACAGCTTACAAAACAACCATCGGTGTAACTCCATAACAAATTAGTGTACGGGAAGGCATGTCATACTTCCGATGAGCTCAAGCACAAAAGCTACGGGCCCATAAGCATACAAACTTTGATCTAAGAACCACCGCGGGTGATCACAAAAAGTTCAACTCAATGAACTTAATAAACTTCGTGATCTATGCCTATGAAACTCTTTGACTACAAAGAGAATCATGACTACCAAAATTAAAAAAAACCGCTTTCAACGTCGGTGAACGAGATCCTACATCTATAAACTCTAGATTGAAGATTTTCTCGCAAGCATAAGAACCCGCGTGGATTTGACCATATTCACTGTAACCCTGTTTTTTCCATATGGCCACTGTCGAGTTATCCTAAAAAACTCCGGAGCCAAATTTCAAATGAATGGTCAACGTTTGAAGTACTCACTTAGGAGGGGACGTCCCACAATTGGAGTTTTTAGTCCCGTATCTCCAGACGTGTTACCCCAAGAACCAATAAAAACGAGGGACGGTCAAGCAAAGACGACCTTAAACAAGTGCTTCGTGGGAGGCACCCTATGCTTATCATAGTAAAAAAAATGAATAAAAGTGATTTTTCTTTGTTGTATGGAGGCTTCGCCTCTACCTTACCCTTTTCGTGTTTGTGTTTGTGTGATTAATCCAGGATTCCCGATTGTGTGAAGATTCCCGGCTTTGGTATTTTATCAAGAGTTTTACACATCCTCAGCTTCCATTTTGAGAATCCTCATAACCAAACTAATCAACCAAGACTAACGTTTTATCTTTTGGCACACTTAATAAACGGCCTTAGATTTACGTAGGTACCCCTTTCAAAACATCGAGGACGATGTTTAGTTCTAGTATGGGGGGTATCTATCGATTTGATTGTAGCCTTCAGCCAATGTTATCAACGTAATCCCGTTATTTAGCCACCAAAATATTTGCAAAAATACAAAAAAAAATGAAAAAAATAAGTTTAATGGTAGAATGAGAATAATTTTTGACTCGAACGGTGCTTATATGACCCCTAAGCAAGTTCCTCAACTTGCCCGCTTGTAGGCTAACTTACACGAATTCTAGCGTTCACTTTTATTTAAAATAAGGTGAAGAACAAGAAGTGATAGAGTTAAATATAAGTTATGTGCTGAGCAAGATTCTTCTAAAACTTATATGAGTAACTTGGCTTTTCCCTCATTAGCTTCTAATCCACCTAATCAAACTGCTCATTTCAATTCACTAAAGTCAATCGAAGTTTTTAAGAAAAAGCTACAAATGTAACTTGATTCTTTAAATGCAAGGTATTTTCTGTTTTTTAGTAAATTGAAACGTTAAAATCCAAAGAGCATGAATGAAATATGAATGCAAAAATGCATGAAATTGAAATTATGCCAATGAAGCATACATTTGAGCATATAGAAGCAAGGTAAAAAGATGTGTCGTGATATCCCCTTTTCCGCTAACCCCGAGGTGGGGGTTCAAACTAAGACGTCTTTACATCTAGGATTTGGTGTGTTTGATTATCCTCACCAGAAACGAGGTCTAGGTGAGAGGTTCAAACTAAGATACCTATCCTTAGGCCATATAGGAAGAAAAAGGGTTCGGGGGGGTTAATGTGATTTACCCACTACGCTAGCAACGGGGTGGGTTTTCAAATTAAGAACACCGTCCGTTGTTTGTGATATCCTACTAGGAGCGAGGCCGGAGTAGTGGTATCAACTAAGCAACGCATCCTATCGTTAAGAAACTTAATGATTAAGATTGATAAAATGTTGCAAAAAGTTTTCTACCTTAAATTTTTGGTGCTTTAAAATCAAGTACAAAGTCCTATAAGGTGTTGCTTTGATTCTGATTCATCTTGAATTAATAACACTATGGAAATAAGTATGATCTATGGATGAGTTGACTTGAGTCCCCACATTAAATCTAACTATCCATGTTGGGAGTTAAAAGTACACAAGTCATAAGTATTATGCTCAACAGTTTAGATTATATTTGACAAATAGATCTTTTTAAATTTGATTGGTTTGGAACTATTGAAAAACGGAACGATGAATTATCCGTCAGGACATCCGTAGATTATTCTAATGGCTGCTTTCCTCATTATCTATGATCCCAATGTTTGATAAAATAAAGGAAGTCAACCAAACAGTAGTTAAAAAAGAAAAAGAAGAGGAAAATCCAAAAATATTAGGGATAGTTAGTGTACATATAAAAAATGGTGAAAACGGGACTTGTCGAAGCTATTGATTCTTTAGTTCCCCTTGACGAACACTTTGCTACTTTTCGAGGTTATTAGTCGAGGGGGATCGAGATTCTTAGTTTTCTTGAGTGTTTACTTCATAACATTGCGTGAGGACACGGCAATACCTTAGTATGGGAGATTTTGGTATGTGCTTAATTACACATACCATTTTCCATTAAAAACGGACTTAAATGACTAAAAACGTACCAAAAATACATTGTATTTGTATGTTTTGCATTTGAATTGTGCAGGAACGGATATTCAAAAAGAAAGCCAAAAACAAACCAAACCAAGCAAGGGATGGAAAAGACCAAGTCAAGTCAAAGTCTAAAGTCAACCACATGAAGAAAATACAACTTGAGGGACTAAAACTGCCAAACCTCAAGTTGTATTACAAAAGAAAAAGACAAGGGTCGAAATTGCAAACCAGGCAAAGTTTGAATTGAAGTTATAAGAGAGGAGGGGCCAAAACTGCCAACCTACCCAAACTCTATTCTTCCCGCCCAAAACAAAACCCAGGTACATATGTGCGGATGTCTTCCCATACCTTCTCCCTGCACAACACTCAACACCCTTGATAAATCATTTCAACCACCCTCTATCCCCCCCCCCCCCCAGCTGTATAAGTGCCATGTTGGCAATCCCTTACCATTTCCAAGTATTTTTGATGGCTATGATTGACTCCAAAAAGCCACAAAAGAAATAAAAAAGGCTGGGATTTATATTTTAAAATCTCGCACACAACAAGCACAGTCTTTGTTTTTTGTCTCTCCAAAGAAGCATTGAGCAAGCCCAAAGAAGAAGACTTCAAGCTATAAATAGAGTCATTTATGTAACTTTAGAAGTAACTAGTTAGTTTTTATTTTTTAATATAACTTAGCATAATATTCAGTTCTATTAATCAAAACTTATTTTACAGCTTATTACTTTCATCACTTTGGTTAACACTTACAAGTTTAATGCAAATTTGAGGTTAAGTCAAAATACAATTCCAAGTGTTAAGTTTCTTATTTGTGTTTTTTGAGTTCAAAAGCACTCAATACAGCTAGTTTATAAGCTTTTTAAACTAAGTGAACCTAAGAAGATAATTAGATAAGAAAAAAATCACCTAAACAGCACTCTCAAATACACCAATACAGCTTGCTATATGGGTAAAGCCAGTACTGGATGGGCTTATTGACTCTCACTAGCTTTGTTTTATACAAGTTAGAGCTTGAATTCTTGGTTAACGCCCTGTTTTTGAGCAAGGTGTTGTAAGTTTCTCTTGTTCTTATTTTTCTATTTTTACTGCAGAACTGCTTATGAGTGCTATATTGACATGTTACCTAAAATTGCTTATTTATGCTTAATCATGATGTCCTAGTGCTTATTTTGCGTAATTGTTAGATTTTGAAAAATAGTTGTTGTCACTGTCTGAGTTAACACTGTTATGGAAATTAAGCTTAGTTAAAACTTTTAGATTGATTCAGCTTAATTAAGTGCTCATTCCTTAATTTAAGTCTGCTTATCAAGATGTTATATTTGTTAGTTTTGATAATCTGTTTTAATAAATTAGGATTAAAATCAGCTTAAAATAAAAAAACAAATGGATTTTTGATAACATTACGGGGAATTTTTCAACTAAGCAATACTAACCATATTTTAGTCGCTAGTTCACTTTATGAAACTTAAAAGGCTAGCATACTAACTCCAAGTTATACTGATAGTACAAACAGTTAGTACTGAGGTGTGATCAATTTTCCTTATCAGCTTAATATTTCTCTTATTTAAGAGTTCCAAAGCTTTTTAGAGTTAGATTAAACCATTTTCCTTTACTGTTTTTAGGATTAAGCTATTAAGCTTTTTTCCTTTCAAAGTAATATCAATAGTGTATCAGTTTTGTAGCTTTTTAGCTTAATTGCCATTCTAGTTTAATCCCCTAGTTGCATATTCTTATTACTGAGTCTTATTTGGGTTATGGGTAAATAGACTGTTTAGGCTATTGCACCTTTTCTTGTTTCATTGTGTTTTGTTAAAGCTAGCAGTACTAACTTAAAGCTAGCAGTACTAACTTAAAGCTAGCAGTTATACTAACTCCAAGTTAGTACTGTTAGTACTGTTGTTAGTACTGCTGAGTTTTTCTTGCTTAATTTAGCTTAATTGCTTTTTGAATTGCTTATTTAGAATTATGTTTAGCTTTATTTGTTGTCTTAAGCCTTATTTGAGCTTATTGTGTCCATATTAAAAAAGTTTATTAGGGTTTTTTTACCATTTTCTAGCTTTATTGCTTGTTCCCAGCTTATTTACTTGCTTATTTTTATGTGCATTTGCTTTATTCAGTGTCATGCCCAATCATTCCTTGTCATATTCAAACATCGATTATCAATTCGTCTTTCAATTTTCAATTCAAGCCGCGTAGTGACTAACGACCCGGAGACTCTCTATACTTGCTTCCATTTCATTGTCTCGCGATTACAGATCCCTATTAGGAGTATATTACATTATTTAGAATTTATTTGTAGTATAAATATGTGGTGGAGAAAGAAGCGAGTCACTAATCACATCATTTCGATTGTGTTTATGAAATTTCCAATATCCTACTATGGTATCAGAGCACAATGGGATGATTAGCTATGATTTGTAGAGTGCGTTTTCTTGGTTAGTTTAATCAAAAGTTAGTTTTTAAAGGTTATATCTTGTTTTCTGGTTTTCATTGATCTAGACATTTTTGATGTTAAGGTGGGGAGTTCATGTTTTTATAGCTTATGGCATAGCCTTCTAGTACCAAGTTTGTGCAAAGAATCCAAGCAAAAACATTCCAACAGTTATTTTTAGGTGTTTTTAGGTGAAAAACCAAGTTTTTCATTCCAGCGAGTTAGATCATTGTTCGCAGTTCTTCGTAGCGAGTTAAGTCACTGTACTGGCGAGTTGTCAGAATAGTACACTGTGTGTCAGTAAGTACAGTGTCAGCGAGTTGTCGTCTTGTGCAGGTAGCGAGTTAAGTCCAGCGAGTTATCTTCTCTTACAGGTAGCGAGTTGGATCTAGCGACTTATAGGTAGCGAGTTGGATACTAGCGAGTTAAGCATAGCGAGTTACAGGTTTTTGAAGATCTTTTTCTAGCGACTTGTGAACAAGAACTATGTCTAATTAATTTCTGGCCAGCGAGTTGTCTACTCTCTTCCAGTGAGTTAAGCATAGCGAGTTACAGGTTTTTAAAGATATTTTTCTAGCGACTTGTGAATCGTGTCAATTTAATTTCTGGCCAGCGAGTTGTCTACTCTCTTCCAGCGAGTTAAGCATAGAGAGTTACAGGTTTTTGAAGATCTTTTTCTAGCGACTTGTGAACAGGAACTCTGTCAATTTACTTTCTTGCCACCGAGTTGTCTACTCTCTTCCAGCGAGTTACATCCAGCGAGTTGTTGATTTTTTTGGATTTTTGAAAAACGGGGTTGCGAGGGACACAGCAAGGCACAGGTAAGATCACATTTCTATAGAAATCCCCCCCACACTTAGAATGAAATATTGGCCTCAATGTTAAAAAATATCAGGTTTTACCCCCACACTTACGAATGAAAAAGGCAAATGCAAAAAATTCCATGTGTGAAAGGGGAAACACAATATATATACATGATCAGGATTGAGGATTCCAAAATAAGCAGAAGATCGAAGACCGGATGATTGGAGGATTGAAAACAAGCACGGGTCTTCATGATCTTAAGGAATCATGCAAAAATGAAACCACATACCATAGAAAGAAACACGCCCCTACACTTGGGCTATAAAATCACACTCACTTATTAATCAAGAAAATAGAAAGAAGAAAAGACACGGGTTGCCTCCCGAGAAGCGCTTGTTTTTGTTAACCGAGTCTTGAGCCTGACTCGATCCCCCATACTTGATTTGGTCAAGGAGGATAGAAATGGAGATAAGGAACATCCAAGATAGGAATGTCCCCTCCATAAATCATCATCGGGCTTTCAGAATCATTAATAAGCTGAAAAACTTTAAAGCCCCGATGAGATAGAAGATGAGGAGATTTCTCCTCTTTTGAAATGAGAATTCCAGGATTGAAAACTTTGTCCTCATTTTCGGATGAAAATGGAAGCAAAGTGTCAAACACTGGATAAAGGGTGGGTAAAACATTAGGCACATGAACATAAAGTTCTCTTGTCGAATTATCAGAAATATCATCCACCACTTTTGTAGTCAAAACTCGTATCAGATCATATTAAAGTAAACATCATCATCTGGAGGTTTTTCAGGAGGACGAGGAGATGATGGAACATTATAAAAATCAACGGGAGAAAGATTCGATAATAGCATCAAAAATTTCAGAATTAAGTTCTTCTGGAGGTCGAGGAGATGAATTATCATATAACAATTTCTCAACAAGACGAATATCTTCCTCTGGATCAAAGTCGGCTTCATCAATTCCCAGTGGAATCAAATATATATGAGCGAGTTAACCAGAGAACTCCTTGAGAAGAGAGTCAATCTTAGGAGAAGAAACCATCGAAGTATCTCGATTAAGCAAAGATTCTATAATATCATACTCGGCATTAAAGTGATCATTATCATTCCCTTGTGGAATTGAATCAATCTCATTATAAAGCGGATTTATCTTACTAGAAATGATTTTTTCATCAAATTCAAAAAGAGGGTTCGAATAAATTTTGAAATTTTCCTTTGGACGTCCTCCTCAGAAAATGACTCGTCGTCACTAAAAGTAAAATCGCCGTTAGAATCAAAGAGAGGATTAGAGAAAGCCGTAAAATTAGGAGAAGAATCATCACAAACAGACACATCACAATCACTTTCATTATTGGATAAATCCTCGGACTCACTTTGGGTTAGGTTAAGGTCCTTAACACTATACTCATTTTCTTCGTCCGATTCGGTTTCCAGAATAGTGTTAAGATGCTCATCCTCCATTATGAGAGAGTCCGTAATCGGTAAGTAGGGTGCGATTGCAACTGACAGAGGAAGTTCAAAAATAATATCTCTCAAAGGAATAGAACTTTCCTTGTCATCGTCATCATCGTCATCATAGAAAATAGGAGGATTCCAATATTGAGAACCAACTTTAGCTGCCTGCTCTTCTACATTATTCTTTTCTTCCTGCTTTTCTTGAACGTATTTAATTAACTTTTCACAAAGAGCTTGCAAAGCATGAGGAAGTTTCGCTTCAAGAAGCAATTCCACCATACTTTTTTCTTGAGGAGGTTGATGAGTGACGGAATATTGTGGGGGTTGATATAGGTTAAAACCAGAAGAATTAGAATTATAGCAAAAATTAGGCTCAAATAATTTTAGTTGTTGACATTGAAAAGTCTCATGAGGACCCCCACAGCGGGTACAACAAAGAAATTATTGTTGAAAAATTAGGTGAAGTTTGTGGAAAATTATCAAAGTTTTGATTGTAACACAGTTCCGGCTCATAGACAAGTCGGACTTGTGGTGGACAATCGTAACCATAATGAGCATCGTTTCCACATAACTCACAAGAATACATCTAGGGCTGTGGATGGTGGTTGAAAAGGTTTGGAGAATCATTGAAAGAATTCGGATTTGTATCATTGACGAATGAGTTTGCAGCTTTAACACAGCATATAAAACAAACTTCATCCATATAATTTCTTCTACATCGCACACAAGTACATTGTCGACAAAATAAACCGCCAAATGGACCTCCACACTTGAAACAACCACGTCGGTTGTATGACGACATTAGAATTAAACAAATAGGAGGATAAGAAGATAAGAATTAAATGAAATAAGAGGATAAAGGAGAATATTTTTTTAGAATTTTTTTATAAAGATAATAAACATAAAAATATTATTGATATTTTTTAATATTTATAAAAAGAAAAGGAAAAATAAAATAAGAAGGAAAATATTTTTGGATTTTTATATTTTTAAAATACGAAAAATAAAACTTTTCCGAAGAAAAAGGATCGTCAAGACATCAACTTCGCAACACCACGTTTGTAGATCGTAACACCTCTCCCCAGCAACTGTGCCGAAATAAGAAACTGAATTGAATATAATATGAATCCTATAAAAAAAAATATCCGCCAAAATTTCAAAATAAGTAATAGTATAGAGAGTATCCCGTTAGATATGAAAATTTACTTTAGGAAAAGTAAAAACAGATCCTTCGGATTTTGTTTAACAACGAGAGATGAATTTGAATTTCACAAAAATGTTTCCCATATAATGCTTGAATATCTTTTAATTTTTGGTTTTGATAAAACTAATGATAAAGATAAACTATTTAATAATAACTATATAATACTAAATAATAAGCAAACTAATAATATGAAGATATAAAAAGAAGCATGCTTGTCAAGTAAAAGTAAATAGATTCTTAAGTGTGAAATTTTAGATAATAATGATGAATTAATACCCGTTTAATAAATTACTTTCTCAAAACGTTGGCTTAATATTGAAAACAACTTTTTAACAAAATATTAATTACTAGTTTAATGCCTATTTAATCTTATGGCTTTCGCCAGTTTGACTAAATAAAACTTTAAACTAAATAAGTTTTATAAATTATTAATCACTAGTCACTTATTAAATTTCACACTTAATTCACTATTTACCAACTTAATTAACAAGCATATAACAAAACTACTCACTAGTGATAATAACTACACTAAAAGAAACTAATAAAACAACATATAATAATCGACTAACTAAACATGGCAATTAAGATAGGGAAAAATAAAGAGTATAATGTAACATAAAATCCCGTACTAGAGGTCACCAAATTCCGGTTAATAACGAGCGAGACGACATAATAGCGAATACCAAAATCCCCATCTCCATAAGCTTTTAAACCCGCATCCATAAGCTATACCCGAACAACATACCGACTAACCGAAATAACACACTGAGTGGCAGATAGAACCAAACTCGAAAACTAGTCCTACCAATCTAACAATTTAACAATACATCATCCCTGAAACTTGCTGCTTACTTCTATTCAGAATCATATACCACCCTATTCTAAATAAATTGAAAAATGGGGATAAGACAAAAACTAGTTTAATGCCGTTATTCCCAATTCTTTACAAATTGCTATTACCTGTGAAAGAACAATAGAAATCGAACAATAAATTATACCAAGCCACAATTAACGAATCCATAAACTTTCAAACCATTCGAGTCATCGAACAACAAATCAATCCTGAAAATAAGCTGATACAAAATCCCCTAAACAATAAGCTAAATATGAATTATTCTACTCCTATTTAAAATGAACGACATAAAAAATGAAAAGAAAATTAAAGATGCGCTAGTAATTTTCCTAATCTATCCTACCACTAAATTCCTACAAAAGAAAAAAAACGAAAAAAATGAGATTAAAAGATTGATAAGATTCACGTGTGCTGCTCTCCTTTATAACATATTGCTTATGAATTAAGCAGTACCACTAGTATCTTGGGCTTTTCCTTTCCTTTATGAATTGGGCTTTTAGTTTTTCTTATTTCCTTGGCTTGAGTTAACATGAAATCTGGACCGAGCTTCAAAACAGATTTGGGCTAGGTCTGTTGTTGGGCTGCGAGTGTTGGGCTTGAATGGCAGCAGCTGCTATTTGTTAACTCTATATAAATATGGGTCGGTCTGACCCATATAAATGGTGTCAGGCCGGCCCAATAAAAGATGAAGGCACCCTTAGAACTGTATTTTCGTGCTCTTTCCGTTGGAGTGCTCGGGGGATTTTCACGACTTCATCTTGGCTTTGAATAATAATTAAACTTGATTGAATCGAGCCTGATAATTCCCGTTTTTGCTTAGTTTTCAATCTGTTTTACCTGCAAGATATAAAAATACCAAACAAACATATTTTCAATATAATTAAGCATGTTTTAGTATTTTTAGTCCGATTAATAGTGTTTACGGGGTTATAAAGATGTGTGTTTTAGCACACATCATGCATCGTATCATCAATTGCAGTAGACTGTGTTATAAGAAGATTACCTGTTCAGGGCTCGGTTTTGTCAGTGAGCAGACCTTGGGGCACAAGAGAGCTAAATAAACCAGAGAGTTCCCCACTGCTTGCAACTTTGTGATTTATAATAAACTGAAATTGAAAACACGTCCTCAATATGTGTTTCCTGCACATAGAGAAACAATAATAAAAAACATAGTTATATGTCCTTTTTGCCACCAAACTGCCTAACAAAAGTACCCATAAATCTAGATGTTCTAAATGAGTATGTGCAGAAGCTCAGACATCTAAAAGAGCTTATACCTTTAGTAATTGACCCACCGTTAGTTACACCAAATAGAAATGAGTATGTTCTAAAGGAAGTGTAGGAGTTGCATTGAAATCATGGAGGGTTAAACCAAATAGTAATGAGTCCAAGCTTTTGTTAGACATGTATTCATATATTAGAATCATCTCATCTCTAAAAATGCAGTATCAAAGAAAGCTTCACAAGATTCAAGCTTGGCAATCGATATTAGCTCATTTTTGAATTCATCAAACCCTTGGTCTGATGTCTTTGAAAGCCATTTCACCGCTACTTCTAGCCCGTCTTCTAACACACCCTAAAAGATTAATATTGAGACTTTATGATTACTCTAATTTCTGTACATATGTATTATGCTTTACATTCTATCTAAGATACATTGCTAAATTACTTTGTAAACACGTCCAAAGCCACCTTCTACGATCTTATTGGAGTCGTTGAAGTTTTCCGTTGCATTTTCTACTTAATCTAAGTAAATAAAAATTGTATATATTCCCAGACGCTCCATTTCTCACTATTATATTCGTTTAAAAGTGGCATTGCTCTTAGTCTCCTAAAACAGATTCTAATGTTCAAATTTCAAAACTATGTTCAGTTATACAATATTTGAACCTATAGTATCAGCAGAGGCATTCATATCCTCACGAAAGCTTTCAGCCTTAATCTTCCACAATCCTATGCCCATTATGAACACCTTCATAAGGCTTTTCCTAACTCCAATCTGCAATAGGAAAAACAAAGATAAATATATAAAAACGATGACCTAATAAGCTTTGCATGGCCAATTTTTTACACAAATAATGTTATTCTTAATGTAAGTGAGGGTTCATATAGTTAAATGAGTTTATTGCCATAAGAGGGATCTTATAAAATTATAAAAAGAGTGCAACTTACTTCTGTTTGTTGTACAAGGAGGTAGCAAAGAGAATCCATTATATTCTCCATTATACACTTCCAGCATCACCATATTTAAATAAATCAAAGCTAAAAGTAACTTTCGCACTTTTCTCAACTGTATTAAATTAATGGCTCCAATGTCTAATAGATTGACTCCTTGATTCTTCTCTAATAACCCTCCAATGTATAAGTCTTTCATATCCCCTATTTGTCCAAAACAAATATGCAAAAGTTGTAATCCATCCCACACCGAGATCACCCCATAGGTGTAGGCATCATCAAACACATCAACTAAAAAAACAAACAAAAAATTTGTTAGCATACACATTATAGATTACTTGCTCTAGAGTCAATAATCGTATAATAGAGTGTATGTTGTAGACATTTAGAAAAGGAGTAGAACAAAAAATATGAAAAGGAATTTGAAATCTATAAATAATAAGTCCGGTTGTGCATATTACCTTACCATCATTTGGGGTATAGATACGTTCAAATCTGTATAACTTTTTGGTTGAAGTGGCTGTAACTTTTCCAAGATCTCCATCCTTGCTAGCACTGATGTCTACAACCATGGTGTGCCCAGCTGAAACTTCATGTTAACGAAACCAAGAAATAAAACAAATGGAAGGGAGGGTGATATGGGAAGTGCAAACCGTTACTTGATCATGAAGAAAAGATTTATGTACTCCGTTGGACACCATTGCCTCACATCAGTACTGAAGCAATAATCTAATTAGGTTGTATTGCACAACACACTTGTCTAAGTTTGAGCATTCTAAAGGACTAGCTCCATTAGAAACATAACACAAACAATTTTTTCAAAAAAAACATCTACGAACCGAACCTGCCCGACAGGCGGGTTTGTTTTGGAATTTATGTTGTTTTTTGTTTACTTTAAGGTTACACCACTGCTAACTAAATGCTTTACATCCAAAATCCATTAAACATAAACATATTAGTAATTTCTATAAACCAAACTATGGATTTAAAGTAACCATATAAGGCTTTAGATACTACAATACTCTTGGGCAAATAAAAACAATACACCTAACTGGGAATCATTTGGCTTGTTTCATGATTTCTTATTTTAAAAATCTTCATTTTATTATAATTAATTAAATGCAATGATAACTAAAAAAATGAAGTACAAACTGGTTATTGTTTTACAATTAAAATTTAGTACATACCTACATAACTATGTATATCTATCATCTAATTTTTAAGTCGAACCAGATGTGACCTTCTTATACATTGACATGCGCACAAATACACGAGAAGAAAAAACTAATCATGGTGGTGACAATTTTTAACAAGGACGGCTACGGTTTTGAACGAAATAAAATCAAGATTTTTCCATATCCTTGAATCAAACAATGTCCACTGTCATAAGCATAATATATATGGAAGAAAAATCAAGCAAAATATCCTGAAACAATTGTAATTTTTTAGTGAAAATTTCATTAAAATACAGTAATGACAACTATGTTCAATATTTTAATACTGAATTATATTGAACACCAGATGTAATTCTGACCAATTGTGCCAAAAATTCATAGAGCAATGGAATTGTAGTGTTTAATATGACTGAACATATCATATTGAAATAACGTTCTATTTTTTTCTTCTAGCAAATAACCTTTATCAAGTAAGTCAGTACACATTGACTACACTTAATTGATATATAAAAGCCCACTTAGACATATAGCTTCAGCATAAGCAGCTCATGCATAATAAATACAGATGCATCTACATCATTATAGTCTAAAACTTTAAGTGAGAATTGAATACGGTTACCTCATGGACTGCACCAGTACCAGGATAAAATTGTCCACCTTCATGTCTATGTAAGGATAACCTATATTAAATCAATATAGATTTATAGCAATCTGCCAAGCAAGGAGCAGTGACACAAATAAATGGTACATTATCGGTTTTAGTTCTATATCATTTACCTCATGGAAATATCTTTAAAAGAATTATATGAGAACCTAAAGAAACTATAAACAGAACCTAATCATTTTAAAAGCGCAGATCTGAACACCCTAATACACTAAAATTGTGTATATAGAGCTTGGAAAGGGTTGCTTACTTGAGTGTTTATTTTTGGAATAGATAAGTCACGTGTTAGAATCTGCTTATTTTAGGTATAAACACTTCAAAATATATATATAGGTAATTATATGCTGATTCCAACTTCAGATAAATCCAATGATATCTTTTAACTTTAAAACCATACAAAATACATATAAAGGTAGCTCATACATGATGCATCGCACCTGTAAATGGTATAAGTTAGCCAATAAAAACCCAAGGTCATGAACTTTATACAATAAGTTTGGTGGAGAACTTAAACTAACCTTTCTCGTCATAACATAGTCCATAGAGTCAAGTTTGGATTCTGAACAATGATACCAGCACTCATAACTATTGCTTATGCATCGTAAATTTCTATGGTTCCAAGTGCAAGATACGACTTCCCTTTGTTCATTTTGAGTGAGTCAATCAATACGAACTATGGTCTTCTTAATGTGAGAAAACAGATTAAGAATCTGGTTTCACCTGCTCTAAACATAATTCTCTACAGGATCCCATAAGAGAAAAGCAATCAAATATAAGAAATAAGTTCAACATTTAAAAATATTAAATGAATATAAGATTCACAGTAAACATCATGCAGTATATACCTATAGAATCGCAAGTGCTTATATGCCCACATACTTGCATGTCATATCGAAAAGGACGGTGGTAACCTTTACAGCTGTAATGCTCAACTTCAACTTATTAAAACCAATCTTCTTTTCCAAAAATCGCCTTAAACTATCGAACCAGAGACTGTCAACAAAATTATGCGTTGGTAACTGGTGTGGCATAAATATACATAAATAGCGCATAATCCATGAATTATTTTCTTTTATAATACCAAAAAATACACATATTTACCAAGTTTCATCCAGAAGAGCTTCTGTGGCAAATTGTGCAGCCAGAACTTGTTTGAAACAACTATAATCGTATGTAAACTAAGCACCAAATAGCCTGATTGAATGCAAGTGACTAAGAGCAGTAAGATCCATATAAAACAACCTGCAATCTTTATACCATGTATATACTGCTTAGACTTTTAATCAAGATAATGTCGTTGGTAACAATTAAAGTCCTTAACATGGTGCAATCAGGCAAAAGTAAGAAAAACTTTTTCCCCAAGCTGTCCTTGATTAACTTAAATAACTGAATGACAAAATACTCAGAAGTAATATTAGGGCATTACCTTAAAGAAAGGGCTTGCATAGCAAATGTGTGAATAGCAGGAGAGCCTTTGATGTTCACTTGAGTGGCATTTGGATATATATTTTTGGAGTATATCTTGATATATTTTAAAAAATCTTAACATATCAATAGATAACACTCTCCTTTTTT
Source organism: Tanacetum coccineum (assembly GCA_026074375.1). Lineage (NCBI taxonomy): Eukaryota > Viridiplantae > Streptophyta > Magnoliopsida > Asterales > Asteraceae > Tanacetum > Tanacetum coccineum. The sequence continues at coordinate 9,391 of BQNB010004160.1, read as the reverse complement.
ATAGAACATATTAATTGCGTTTTTGATATCAAAACACAAATACAATGTAACTTAGTTAGTTTACATAAATGGTTCTAAATCTTATATCACAGGTTCAAATCTTACAAGGGCATTTATTTTTAGTTTGATTTTGAAATTTATGGAATTTGGGTGTCCACCTAATCAATGATGTGTCAATATATATATATACTTGCATGATGACATGGCATTATGACATGGAGTAAAATAGTCAAATGTAACACCTCCATTTTTACATATAGCAGCGGAAGCTAATCTAGGGTATTACTTCATAGTACAACAGTCATAATCATAGAAAAAGTCTCAAAAGAGATGTTTTTGGAAAATTTAGTTATCATTCAATAATATATCAGAGTTTTACAAAAGGACAGGTCTCAAAATCTAAAAACATAAAGTTTGAATGATAACAGTTTAGCCATCTTCAAGTCTGTGCCATTCCGTGCCATAAGTTGCTCAATTACCTAAGATAAACATGCTAAAAAGTCAACACAAAGGTTGAGTGAAATTCATAGGTTTTCAGTTATAATATTTGAGTACAAGTTTAATAGTGGCAATAATTGCAACGAATACAATTATCATGGAAAACAATAATATTGTACCTAAGCTCATGGAATCAATACGTTAACATGGAATCAATACGTTAACATGGACATCACCGTAGTGACATTGGTTGAGGAACAAATATCCCTGTGGAAAGGTAACTTGCCAAAGTTACCCATTGAGTCAAATATAATGCGTTTGGCTACCACAAGCATAGGTATACCAACGGGAGTCGTCACCCCCAATAGATCTATTCATAATATTCGCGTTTACTCGTAAGCAATTAATGGTTCATGATATGGAAATAATGGCACTGGAAGCTACTTAGGCAATAATATATCTGGATAGCATACAGTTGGAAAAACACTTGCATTCATAGTAAAATAATCATGTTGTTCCAAAATTCATAGTTTAAGCATGTATCCCCCTCGCGGGTTTATAAAGCATGTAAATAAGTAAAAGCGAGGCTATGAACTTCACCTTAACAGAATAGGGAAATCTGATTGATGGCAAAAGTATATCAAGTGAAAGACGTCCGTATGGTGGTACGATGTTATCTACTCGGGCGGGAAAGTTCAGAATATCGATTGAAAGAAAGCAGCTTCGTCACGTAACCTGGGATAATATGTCGAGTCTTAGTTTGATTGAATATGTTTTACATTATAATGAATATCATCTCTGATTGAATTATTATGGAGTATTGTATCACCGTTCGGGCTATCATAATCCAGAGGCCACGCAGTATTGTTTGAGGAGCCAGGGCACTTTAAATCGTAAACCCAGCAAACTCGTCAAAACAAATACCCAAATGGAACCCCTCACATGAAATTCCCTAGTATTGTGATACGATAAGATTATAATGTTTTATAATTTTTAAACATTTATTTTTATAATTAATATAAAAATATAATATTTTAATAGTTTGCAAAGTTGGCAAAATATACCCTTGGATTATAAACTTTTACGAGTTTAGTCCTTTATATAAAAAGTATTTACATATTAAACCTTTAACTTTGAAACTTGGCAAAATAAGTCCTTATAGTTATAACTTTGGAATAATGACATTTTCAGCCCCTATAGTTATAAGTTTCAGAAAGTTACAATATATACCCCTTGCATGGAAAATATTTACAAAATAAGTCCAAAATACCATGCAAGCTTATTTTAAGACTCTAAATGATATTTACAGGTTATAGCTTATTAGAATAAGCAAAAATAAGATGTTTTAACGTAACAAAAGTTTAGAATAAAGATTCGTTAAGCTAGAAATCAAAACGGGTTATTTTTAGAGTTTTTAATAAAAACACATGGTTTTTAAGCTCAAGGATTTTAGGAAGAGTTCCTGTATGATTATTAGGACCTTATAAGAGTACTAAAATAGAAATTTAGCTTATTAAAACAAGATTTGAGCTTACGGGTTGAGAAATGGGTTGAATGGGGTTTTTAGCACTTGTACGCCTAGTAACGACTTGAAAGGCTTCGTTTCTTGGCTTCTTTGCTTCACTTCTGGTCTTGTGGCTCCTCTTGTACTTCCTTGATCAGCTTAGAACTCCCTTTGATGCTTATGAATTGATTTTGAAGGTGTGAGTTGAAATGAGGGGGGTACGCCCCTTTTTATAGTCGAATAACCCTTGGTGCTTAAGGAAACTTAATGGCCAAGTTTAGGACATCTAGAGGGTGACTGTTAGCAGCTAGGAGGTGAGTCTTACAAGCTAGAACTATCTATGATTGAAAGGTGGAAGGATTTTGGGGTGTTTGTGTGTTCTGCTAGAAAAGAAACAACAAGGTGATGATGTAGCTTCTTGGTGGCCATGGAATGTGTTTGTGGTACTTGTAAGCTGCTATGGAGTCATAAGAGTGGTGTCATAGAGGTGCTAGGGTGAGGGTGTGATGATATCATGGTGGTTCTAGATGTTTTAGGGTTGTTTGGTTTGATTTATACATGGCTGTTTTTGGATAGCCAACATCAGTCTCGGTAAAATGGTTGCCATTTACAAACCGTAACTCTTATCAAGCTCAAACCAGTGAGCATAGTTAGATATTTGAGTCCTATACAACTTTTAGTTTTACATATTTGGGGGTTACTATACAAACATTTAGAGATAATAGCTATTTACTACAGGTGTGCAGAATTTGCGCACCTTTGCCATTTCAGCTATAACTAATTCATCTGACGTCTAATCGGGTTGAGTAAACCGGAAAAATGATCACAAGACATAGGGCTACAACTTAGTATTTTCACTTAATACCCAAAGCCTATTGAGTTTTCCCAGATCCTATGTTTTATCAATGGATTAGATTTCTGAAAATTATGAACTAGTTTAAGGGTGTAACGGGTTTGCTATGGTTTTTGGGTTTTTCTTTGAGTTAAGGCTAGGGTTTAGTATAGATTAAGGTTCATTATTAGTGTTAGGATTTTGGTTTAGTGTTTAGGATTGGTGTTTAGGGCTTAGTTTTAGGTTTTAGGGTTTAGTTTCAAGGTTAAAGTGAAATTAGGGTTTAGGGTTTGTTTTATGATTTAGGATTTTTAAAATGTATATGAGAGCTTAGAAGTAGAGTAATTAGGGTTTACATGTTGTACATTAAGTGTAGTAGCTTGTACAAAAGTAGTGGTAAAGGAACTAGAATGAAAACAAAGGTAAAACGGCCATTTTGAATGTCATGCTTAATGACTTGTACCTTGAGCTTTTAAGGACTTATACCTTATTTTAGAGGGAATTAATATACAAATGAGATGTTATATTACTTGTACATATGCTTTGATTACTTGTACATTCATCTTGATTGTTTACATTACCCAAAATTATGGTTTTTATATAAACGTTAACGTTTAATGCTTGTTTTGATATAATGTTTTGAAAAGTACGTTAAATGGATAATGTACTAGGTAAAATGATATTGAGATATAGACTTGACATATTAGGATGTTTATATGATATAAACATAGATATAGATGGCATTGATATAGGTTGCGTGAGCTCGTTTACTTTAGAAATGTAAACTATGATACGTAATGGAATGGAATGAAACAAAAATTTTATTCCGGCAATGCAAGTAATGTATTAAAGCGGACATTTCTCATATAATTGTGATATATAAAATAGGATGATTTTTGTATTTGATGAAAATTTGATTGTAAATAGTACCCCCCTTACAAAAACTCGTCTCGAGATTTAGCCGTATGCCGGAGAGTTATCAAGGAATGATTATGAATTTGTAAGAGAGTTGCTAATCATATGGGATATAGATTTGGAAATGAACAGATATTGAAGGTAATAATGATAATGATTTAAGTGAAGAAAAGGAATCTATTTGTACAAACGGATTGAAAAAAACTTGTTTGTACGTATGTTATATATTTAAGCCTACTTATTTATAATTTATCACTTACAAAAAGAAGCGTCCAACTCCTTGTAACTGATAATTTAAAATCTCATAGTTCAGAGATTTATAATTTCCTATTCAAATGAAGAAGTGTCCTAATTCATTTCAATAAGATGATCATAAATCGTCTTATAAAAACATGATATCGAAATGGTAATGTGTAGGAGATGATATGATTTTTCAAAATCATAAAAGATAATGAGAATAACAAGATATTAGTTGCAATGATGCCCATTTTTGTCGTATTTCAATGATAATAAGTGTTTCAAAGGTATGAGGGGAGTATTCAGAATTGAACATAATGGAATTGACAAATGACATCGAGTTTTGATATTACCAAATAACAAGATCAAATGAAATAATCCCTTTATTATTTCATAGATAAATTTACATATCTTACATCACCGAAACTCTAAAAGTGTTGATACTTATGCTACATATCTTGGGGTAGGATTCTAGATAAAATAATAAATGACAAGGATTATAGCTTGGTGTTTGGGGTTTATGAAGTGGGTTTTAGATGATCCTTCATATGTAACTGGTGGCGAACCTGAGTATCCTCAAGAGTTGTTTTCAGCGGTTGATCTTTTGTCTCTGCCGTTTCTGGTCAGATGACCTACTTCGTTGCAAGTTTGACACTTGACAGTGCAAACTCATGTGTGATGCAGGGTGCATCTTGTACACAAAGGAAGGTATCCATGATATCTTTTGGCAGGATAAGTCCTAATAGTTTCTTGTCTTCTATTATGCTGGTGGTGGTAATCATTGTTACGTTTGTGATTGTTGTGGTTATTTTGATAGTTGTCGTTGTTGCGATTGTTGGAGTGGTTATTGTTGTTGCGATATTTGGGGTAGTTGTTGTTGTCGATGGTGTTTCTTTTATCTTCAAACTTTCGTTTATGATCATTGGTTTCTTGCACAGAATCATGCTTTATTATTTGATCCATTAGTCTGTGAGCTATGTTGGTGGCTTCCTCCAGAGTCTGAGGTTTTGAAGCAGTAACGTTTTCTTCAATGCTTTGGGGCAATCCTCCGATGAAAGCTTCCATAAGTTTCTCAGAATTTGGCACCATGTTTGGATATAAGACTGCTAATTCCTGGAATCTCCTAATGTAAGTCTTAAGATCATTTCCTTTCACAACCAAGTTGTAAAATTCGTCTTCCATTTTCTTGACTTCAGTTCGAGGGCAATACTTATTGGTTAAGAGTCTTTTCAATTTGGTCCAGGTGATCCTATTGGCTTGTTCTATTCCAATAGGTTGGGCGTATGCATTCCACCAAGACAAGGCATCATTAGTTAGAGTACCAGTAGCAAATGTCACTCTGTCTTCCTCGGCACACTTGCTATGAGAAAACACCGATTCAGTACGTTCAAACCAGCGGATAAGGTCAACAGCTCCTTCTGTACCATTGAAGTAGAAAGGTTGACAGTTTATGAATTCTTTGTAGTTTTCTCTTACAGGAATTTCTCTGGGTCAAGTGTTTCTATTGGGATTGTCGGAATTGCCATGGCAGCAACTTGTGCTTCCAGGGCTGCAGCAATATCAGCAATCAGTTGCCGGATAGCATCCTGATTCATAGCCGGTGTTGCAGATGTTGATGACCTTTTGGGAGGCATTCTATCAACATAAGACAACACAGAATGAGAATCCATAAAATGATATAGTTATATCACAAGTTAAGGTATGAAAATAAAGAGACTTGTGATCATTCTTTGATATTGAAGAAAAAATTTTAATTATAACTTCGGAGATAGATACGGAAATAATGGAATAAGTGTTTCAATAGGAATCTTAGTGTTTCTGGATACATTGATGAAGATAGAGATACTCAACAGGAGTCTTGGTATCTTTAGGTGATGAAATATTCTTGGGAGGATAGAAATCTTGATAATCAAACATTTGTGGAGGTACAATAGCTGGTAGAGCCATAATAACTTGGGTGGTGGAATGGCATCATATGTTTGTACATACGGATTATCATGTAAAGGTAGAAAGAATAGTATGTCCAAAAGATACTTAGTGAAATCGTTTGAAGAGTTAGGAGAAATGTTTCCCCGGTGAGCGGGAAATAGTTCAGAATGTTCATAGGAGGAGAAAAGCATCCCTCGATACATAATCAGATGGGACGATAGTAGAATGAGGGGATGAAGACATGACTGTAACAACCTAGTAGTAAATAACATAAGTTATTTATATAATAGTATAGTAGTTATGTATTGCTATTTGGAAAAGTAGTGGCATCTTCGCAATTCAGGAAAAGTAGTGGCACGAAGGGCCTTGATGGCTAGAAAAAGAAATGTGGTTATAGTTAAGGTTTTGACCTTGTTCTATATAACCATGGCGCTGATACCAATCTGTAACACCCCCATTTTTACAAATATAGCAGCGGAAGCTAATCTGGGGTATTACTTCATGGATACAACAATCATAATCATAGAAAATGACTCAAAAGAAACGTTGTTCAAAAGATACGTTATCATTCATTTAAAATCAGAGTTTTACAAAGGCAGGTCCCAAAATCTAGTTACATACAATGTGAATGATAACAAGTTTTAGCCATCTTCAAGTCCATGCCACTCCATGTCATAAGTTTCTCAAATCACCTGGGATAAACATGCATAAAAAGAAGGGTCAACACAAAGGTTGAGTAAAATTCATAGGTTTGATATGTAATAGTTGAATGCAGGTTATCATAATGGAAATATTAGTATTGCAGGGATAATTATCATGAATAACATTATTATCATGGAGAACAATATTATCATGGAAAACAGTATTATTATCCTAAACTCATGAATCACATAAAGAGATATTAAAGAGATATTGGGAGATATTACCCAAAAAGATATTAAAGAGATATTGGGAGATACTACCCAAAGAGATATTAAAGAGATATTGGGGGATATTACCCAAAGAGATATTAAAGAGGTATTGGGGGATATTACCCAAAGAGATATTAAAGAGATATTGAGGGATATTACCCAAAGAGATATTAAAGAGATATTAGGGGATATTACCCAAAGAGATATTAAAGAGATATTAGGAGATATTACCCAAGTAGATATTAAGGAGATATTGGGAGATATTACCTAAATAGATATGTACTTAGGCAATAATATATCAGAATAACATATAGTTTAAAAAACACTTGCATTCATGGTTTACAACAGGTATCACGGGTTTGTAAAGTATGTGAGGTTATGAACTCATTAAGTCTTTGAAAAGTAATCACATTGTTATGAATATATAAAAGAGTTTGTAACAAGCATGTATCCCCCTCGCGGGTTTGTAAAACATGTAAATAAGTAAAGGCGAGGTTATGAACTTTACTAAGTCTTTGAAAAGTAATCATATTGTTATAAGATAAATGAGTATGTAAAAGAGTTTGTAACAAGCATGTATCCCCCTCGCGGGTTTATAAAACATTCAAAAGATTGAAAATGCAAGGCTATGAATCTCACCTTAACAGTAGAGTGATAGCAAAGGTATATGAAGTGAAATGTGTCGGTATGGTAGTACGATGTTATCTATTCGGGCGGAAAGTATATCAACTTGAAATTAAACGGCTTCAACATGCAATCACGCAACCTGAGGTAATATGTCAAGTCATAGGAAGATTGTACTCTAGAACTTTGATTCTAAGAGTTTATTATTGTTATGAGTTTGATTGGAAAGTTTGGAATTATTGTATCACTGTTCGTGCCATCATAATTCAGAAGTCATTCAGTAAACGTTTGAGGAGCTAGGGCACTTTAAATTGTAGACCCAACAACTCAGTCAGAACGCAATACCAAGATGAAACCCTTTAATATGAAGCTCCCTAGTATTATGTACAATAGAGATCTGGGACCTGATTTATAAAGGCACATTGATGATGAATGATATAATGGTTAGAACATAATCGGTTTTAACGTTTTAATCAATATCTTAAGCACGTCAAGCGTTAATTAAAGTTATGTCTTGTAATGTTTTGAATACATTTTTATACTTTTTCAGTATGTTACATTTTAGACCCTTAAGAATGAAATATGGCAAAATATACCCTTGGAGTTTGCACTTTTACAAGTTTAGTCCTTCTAGTTAAAAAGATGTACAAAGTAAACCTTGCATTTTGAAAAGTGACACAATAGACCCTTATAGTTATAACTTTGATAAAATGACATTTTCAGTCCTTTTAGTTATAAGTTTAAGAAAGTTACGATATATACCCCTTGCATGGATAATATTTACAAAATAAGTCCAAATTGCCATGCAAGCTTATTTTAATATTCCAAAAGACATTTGTAGGTTATAGATTATTAATATAAGCTAAAAATATGAAGGTTTAACTTAACAAAAGCTCAGATTAACGATTCGTTAAGCTAGAAATCAAAATGGGTCGAATTAGGGTTTTATAATGAAAACCCGTAGGGTTTTATTTCAAATTCTTTCAAGACTTGATAAAGTAGTTATAATAACATTAGTTAAGCATGTTAGGATAGATTATAACAATATTTTATCATATTAGCTCATAGATTCAAAAAAACATGAAATTAGGGTTTCGGGTGTACGGTTTTGGATCAAAATGGAAAATGAGCATGAATTGAAACTTTAACAATAGTTTATGCATGATAATATGAACATAATAAGAGTATAGGAGAAGAATTGGAACATCTAGAACCTAGGCTTGAGCTTATAACTTGGAAATGGGTCGAAATCGGGACTTTTAGCTTCATACACCTAGAATAACGACTCCGAGGCTTCTTTTCTTGGTTTCTTTTGATTCATTTCTGATATTGAGACTTCTTAGGACCTCTTAGGAACTTCTTTGAGCAAAGGATTGCTGCTATGATGGGTTATAGAGGAGGAAGTGGGGGATGAGTTGAAATGAACATGGTTCGCCCCTATTTATAGGTAGATTTCAACTTGGAGGCCAAGGTAAAAGGGTGAGGTGTCATATTTATGTTCTAGCAGAGTTAGAGAGTCTACAAGGGTGATATGGAGGGTCTAGGGTGGTAGAGAGGTGATGTGGAGGGTGTTTGAGGTGATGACTTGCCACGGCAAGACTTAGGAACCAAGGTGATGATGTGGTCTCTTTTCTAGCCAAGAAATGGTAAAGATATTTGTTGTAGCTACTGGGTAAGCTACTATGGAGCATGTGGGTGAGTCACAAGGTGCTTAGATGCAAAAGAAAGTTTTAAAAATGGGTCAATTTTCAAGGTTATGGGTCGCGGGTCAAATTAGGGAATGAATAGGGTTTTGAGCTTTGCATTTTGTGTACTCTTATGATATAATGATATATATATATATATATATATATATATATATATATATATATATGTTCACAAGACTTTCATTAATGATTATTAACAAGAATTGATAGGTGGTTCGGGTTTAAAATGGGTGAAAACGAGTAAACGGGTCCAAAGTCAAATTAGGGCACGTTTAGGGTTTCTTGGATTTATTTC
>BQNB010004159.1:17532-95615 GCA_026074375.1 Tanacetum coccineum | reverse complement strand
ATGGGACAAGTGAACCAACGATGTCTTGGCTAAAGAGGTTTTTGTTTGCTTTGAGATGTGATCTTGCTAAAGTAAAGCTTGGTCGGATTTCATCTATCTAAAAATGTGGATTTAATGGTTTAAATTAATTTGAACACACACACCTAAAAATATGATTTATATCGGGAAGAGGAATTCACAAGTTTTAATTATAAGTAGTCTTAGCATCTTAGTTCGTAATTAGCAATGATCTTATTTTTAAGCTTAGCATGGGAGAAGTGAAAAATCGGGGATGATGAAGTTATCTTTTAGACACTTAATTGTGCTTTTTGTTCTATGATCCTCAAAGTTACCAATAAGGTAATGAAAACAATACATTATGTCAACACGAATAAATTGTAGTTAGGTAATTAATTATCAAGAGAAATCATAAAAAGAAAAAAAAAGAAAAAAAATCTTAGAAAATGGGAAGTCGGGTGTTTTATAACTTGTGATCTCTTATCTTTCTCAAACAAAACTCTTTGCTACTTTTCAAAGGTTTAGTTTTGGGAATTTTCGAGGTATTTGGTTATAAGGCATGTTGAGGACACGCAGCGTCGTTTTAGGGTTTGGGTAATTTTGATAAGTGTAAAATAACACATATCGTTTATACCTAAAATAACCCAAATTAAAACCCAAAAAACAAAACAAAAATGGGCAAAAATATGCTTGTATTCTGTGTTTTGTCGTGCTCAGGTGGATAAGTCAAAAATCACAGACAAAACAGTCAAAAAGGGCAAGCACCCGGATCGAGAAGCAGAAGAGTACAAAGCCGAAGCAGAAAAAAGCATTACCTAGCCATTTCCTTTTATAACAACCCACAAGGGCCAATCTTGAAATCCCCCTGAAAGTAGTTATAACTTGAAAAAGGAAAAGAGGGTACACTGCCCGTTAAAGTGTTGTTTTTGGTTTAGTCTGCAAAATATAAATTTAAAACTTGAATCAATAAAATATACACCACACAATGACACAATTAGTCGGCTAAATATAAATTTAAAACTTGGTAATTAATAATTTGACCCTACACGACAACACATCAAGTTTTTGGCGCCGCTCTCGGGGAGTGAAAAAGTTTAACCTTTAATTTTATTAGTATTTCTAACCATTAGCTTAGAATAATTTCATTAGCATAATTTAATTCTGTTTGTATTTAATTGCACTGTATGTTTAATTGTTTGTTTAAATTCTAGCATTATTTAATTGTTTTTGAAGTACTCTGTTCTGGTAGATCAACTGATAGGCCATATCCACCAGTTGGATACGATGTATCAAACCTTCTTCTCAGACAGCGTACTGATTGATGTTGTCTAAACAACGTATCCGTTCTTCCAAACAATATGACGTATTCTGTAAACTCAATAAGGCGTACTGACCTTTAACAGACCCATACGGCGTATTTAAATCAATTAAATATGGCGTATCGATCACCTCATATAGTAACAGTTACGAATTTTCGTATTCTAGTTTCCTATCCTGCTTTATGTGTTCTCTTCCCTAAGGGTACATCTTACTGATCATTTGTGCTTATTTTCAGGAAACCGTTCAACGAAAAAAGGAGTTACGATGATGGAACCAAATGAATATATTTTCGTTACCCGAAAGAACTTCCTCTCTAATGATAACGAAGGAAGAATGGTCGAGAAGAGTTTTATTGAAATAAAAGGAACATTCTTAGTAAAAATACATGATAATACTTTTAATGGAATAATTGGAGACTTCGCGTTTAAACACATTAATAATTTTCTCAAAGTAGTTGGGCCACTCAGACTAAATGGGCTAACTCAAGATCGATTTAGGATTAGTTTCTTCCCTATCTCACTCGTAAGAGCCGCAAGTGAATGGTTTAAAAAGGATTATATTGGCTTAGTTACTACTTGGGAAGATTTAGTAGAAAAGTTCATTCAAGAATTCTACCAACTTTCTGATAACAATGAATACATGGAAGCTGATGAAAGTGATGAACCCGACGATATTGCTAAAATCTTCAAGATCGAAGGCAATTTATTTGACTATGAGACACCCTTGTGTAAAGCATTTAGTGATTTCAACTATCTCCTTAAAATCGACATGCATCTGTTTACTTTCGATATTCAAGGAATCAAGACTTACAAGGGGTATGAGTTAAATACGACGGGGGATCTCGAGGAACCATGATCAGATAACAGGGTACCATATCAACTATGTGATCACATATGTGAACCATATCGTTTCAAAAATGGGATGTCTAAATGGCCTACATGTAGTTCAGATATCAACGAGTTTTGTAACGGAGAGAACTACCGGGGATGGTTTGAGTCGGATGCATGACTTATTTCGAAGATCACAAATGTTATGATAAATTAGTTGATGGAAAGTTAAAAGTAGAGGCCTTAATGCACAAAGCCAAAGTTGAAGGATCATGGAGGATGTAACTCCCGGAGTAATGAAATTATGCGCATGGTTGAAAGGTAGTTTTGAGAACTTCCACGAACCAAATTATGATGTATTAGTTAAACTGGAAGAATGTTGTTGGAAGGTAAATGCTCATGAAGTCGCATTCACTCGTTGGGAAAATTACGGCCAGGGATCATATGCAAACGCCAAAACTAAAAGAGCATATGATGCTTATCTTGATATTAACCGTATCTTTGGTAGGTATTATGGAGCAGAGAACGCCGGTTATACTCAAGACAATTAGGAACATGAGAAGGAACATCATGATCCATCAACCTGCCATGTTAGAAGATTCGAGATGATAAAATACTCATTCGATGCTAAGGATGAGTATGTTGCCATTAAAGAACACGAGTGCTACGACCAGTCAAAAACCAACATTGATACATTTCAAGCTTATCGAGAACTTTTTCGCATTATGGATGAAGGATGGCTCATTACAAAGGCATGTGATGAATGAAGCAAAGAAAAGAAAAAGTCTAACTTAAAGACTAGCTGAAAGAAAAGTGCTTACCGGGAGACAACCTGGTTGTTTTTAATTGTTTGAAAATTGTAATTTTAATTGTTTGAATGAGTCTGTCTTTCCAAACACTCAATACGGCGTATCAAACCTCTATGGATACGTAGTATCGAACCTGTCTGGATGTTATCAGTCCTTTAATTTCTTGCAAAACTTTTAAACATTTATTTTTATAGGATTCAATACGGCGTATCCTTGGGTTTGGGATATGGCGTATTGACTACCTGTATAGTGTGTTTATTTTTTTTCCTGCATTGTAACCATTGTATAACCGAGATAGGAATTGCATTTTTGTCTTCTAAACTTTTATGCAGGACCTTGCTGTAAAGAAATCGACAATATGGTATACTCTAAAAAAGACGTATGTTGAACTCGTACGAGCATTTTGACGCCTCATCAACACACTTTTGCTCAATAACTCAAATTGGAGAATCATCCCGAGCAACATATCAGGGGAGTTCCTCGTTCTAATTTTATTTTGCATTTTCTTTAATTGTTTTATCTATACAATGATGACGTTGCATAATTTAAGTGGGGGATGGAGAATTAGAACGCCTACTTGTTCTTTCTTTTACAAATAATATGCTATATGCTTAAATTATGCCAAATTTAATTTTTTTAGCATAACTTTTGTAAAAATTACTAGATACATGACCTCGCACACTATAACCCTTAATACCAAATTTTGAGTATTTAGCCTATTCCATTTCCAAACGTTTACTAAAAATTCCACAAAAATTATGAGTGTGCCGCTGATGTAGTAGACTTTAGAACTTGGCTTGGTATATCACTCAAGACTACAACGATGAGTACTATGGACTTAGATGGAGTAATGTGTTTAACTGGTAAATTTCTAGGAATACACCAAAAAGCCTACATGTTGTAAAATTAACTAACTACACTGGTTAGTTAAACCCCGTATAACCCTTTGCTTACCCTCGCTATAAGAGTAAGATCCCCTAGAAAAACCTATTGAGCTATTCCTGTCTTTTTCACACCAAATGTCTATTTCGTTCCACCTTTACACCTTAGCCTACCCTGTAGATTAAGCCTACTTAATCAAGTTGCTAGTTGCTTTTGTGTAAAGTTTTGTATTTCCCTGTGTCAAAGTGAAATTTTCTATCTCTGGTTAGGTCGGGAAATTACACAATGCAATATGAAAATATGTAGCTCGTGTATTTTGCTACTTTCGCGATTATGTATTATGTCCGAAGATGAAGTGTTGAATGAAAAAAATATCCGGATGAATTATGATTATGAAGACGGTGAAATTGCACCGAGATTTATGTTTAAAAAACATAAAAATAGAAAATGCATCAAAAAAGAGGAGGAAAAATTGATAGTCAGTTCATTGAAACTTAAACCGGTGAAATACTTGGAAGGATCGATTATTCGTTGATATGTGGATAAAAATAAACGATGTATAGTTTTGTATAAAGTGGTCAATATCACCACTTTTGTAAAAGTATGTAAAGTTTGGGATGATTGGGAAGTTGATCGTTATGGGAACGCCAACTTAGGTTGTCTTTGTCATTTCTATGATCGAGCCGTTTCCTTATATTTCTTAGTCTTTATCATGGAACGGTCGCAAAAAGTTATTAGCAAATATATACCTTATTTTTCCAAGCTTAATCTATTTGTTTTGTGAATTTTATTTAACAACAATTTACTTCCCTTTTCCTAGCAACTAACCTTAGGTTTTACTCGAACGAGGTTGAGATCCAGTCATGCATCTCTATTCCGTCATTACGGCCATGTATGCGTGATTCAGCCGCCTTGTTGGTTTATTACTTTTGGTGAAAGTTAGAAGATCCCCACCCTATGTCGTTCTTCATCATAACCATTGGTTAAACTCGAATGAGGATGTGATCGAATTATACATGTGTATTCCATCGTTACGGCCGTGTATGTATGATTCAACTGCTTTGTTGGTATGGTACTTTCGGTGAAAGATTGTTAGAATCATCAACCTTAAGCCTAATTACCCAAATTACCTTTTGACTTGTTTCTCCTTAGCTCTAGTGGTGGAGATATGTATCCTTGCCAAGCATATGATATGAAACTAATCACGACCACGTCAATGAGCGTACCAATTAAATGTTACACCCTTGATTAGTTGAGTGATCTGAGTTTTTTCATTTTCCATATTTTGTGGGGTGCTTGGTCTTGTACAGGTGATTAGAACAAATGAAATGCATAACGGAAAAATCCTTAACTCCGGTTAGGATACATTTTAAATAAGTTTCTAGAGTCTACTTGAGGACAAGTAGGATTCAAGTGGGAGGATATTTGATGACATCGAATAACGTTACATTTATACCATCATTTATCCTGAATAAATTACTCACATTTATATAATTATTGCAAGAATCATTACTTAATTACTTAAAGTTGTAAATTGCAGTAATTACGGAGTGATTTGTGAAGACATACTAAAAGGCGCACTTTTTGGAGCTTAAACGATTATATTTGAAGATTTCTTATTTCTACTTAATACGCCGTATACAGAAAAGAAGATACGATGTATCAGCGCCTGGACTTCACAAGAAAACGCGTTTGTTCAATTCCCTATACGGCGTATCCTGCCTATCTACATATGTCGTATCCAGCTAGATAAATATTCAGAGATACTGTAATAAATATAAATGAGGAAAGATATATTTGATTGATTGTGAACGTAGCGCGCTGACAATTTTGAAACTAACCCTTTAAAATATATAAATATTAAATATAAATATATAGTAAGGATAGTCAAAAACCTCAATTGTAGTAAACCGGAAGTATGATTCCCGGGTCGTTATCACCAACGAGGAATGCAATTGAAAGTCGGGAGTCGTTTTGATAATCGATGCTTGAATGGAACAAGATTTAGATTGGTTTTCTAAAACTACGGGAAAAATTAATGCAAACACTTCAAAACAATTAAGGAAAAACTATTTTAAACTAAAAATGCGACCTAAAAACCCTAAATTATCAAAATTAAGTCCTAAAATAATCTTTTTGACTTTTATAAGTCCTAATTAACTAGAAGATAAGAATTAAGAAAACTAGACCAAAAACGAAAGTGATTTAAGCTTAAAAACACGAAAACATGAACGGGATTCAATCCTGCTCTTTCAAAAATCAAAATTTGCAATTTTAACCTTACGAATGCCAATCTAATTTTCTTAAGTTCTATCTGATAAAAAAAATTTCTAAAAAAGAATTATATTTTTTTGACATTTTTATAATTTATTATGAATTAAAAACTATTTTAATGAAATTAAATGTTTAAAAATACTAAACTAATTATAAAAATTCTAAAAAAATTAGCAAAAGTAGCTTGAACAATACTGGATCTAATAAAAATAAGATGGGTGAAACAACTTATCTAAATAAGCTGTGAAAAAGCTAAAACGGCTTATAAGCTAAATGGGCCTAAATGTCTATAAAAGATTAATTGTGCAAGAACAAACCAAAAAAGAACCAAGGGCGAGTGGTAGTGTGTGTGTTGTGTAAAAATGTTTGGTGAGTAGGGTAGAGGTCCCAGGTTCGAGCCCTGCTCACCTGGGGCTTCCCCTAATCCCAAACGTTTTTGTTTTCCATTTTTTACAACTTTTTAGATAACTTAAAAATAAGCAACTTTTACAAAACTACTTTTTTTATAAACCAAAAATAAGCACTGAAAGGGACAGAATAAGCTTTTTACACTTAATGACTTTTTTGCTAATTGTTAAGAACTTTAAGCACTAATAAGTAATCCAAAAAGAGAAATAAGCTAAGACAGAACCTTAACTACACATAATAAGCACTTTTGAACAAAATTAAGCTACTAAAATAAGCTAAAATGACAGAATACTTAAAAAGCTAAAAAACTTAAGATTTTTAAGCTAAAATGCAAATAAGCTCAAATAAACTGTAACTAAAGGAAGTAAGCTAAAATGGATTTAAACTAACCTAATAAGCTAAACTAAACCTAAATTAAGCAAATGAAATAAGCTAATAAGCCTAAATAAGCAATTGCGCTTTTTGGCCAAGCTGTTAAGCAAACATCCTAAGGGGGACTTTTCTAGCTTAAAAATAAGCTGGTAAACAGATCCTTATGGCTTAGTGGCTTATACCACTAAAAAGCTTGGCCAAAAAGCTACAATAAGCAACAAGTAAAAAGCAGTTTGAAATTCAAATAAGCACTTAAAAAGCTTAATGAAAAAGCTATCTCACACAGATTTGACACTTAGAAAATTTTTTGCAATCTTCACAAAACACTACTTTTGAGCTTAAAAATAAGCAAACAAATAGAACCTTATGAACTTAAGACCTACAAACAGATTGAATTTGGACCTCAAAGAGCTTATATCAACAATCAAAAGAGAGTTTGAAATTCACAATAAGCTATAGAAAGCAAATGAAAAAGCAATTTCTTAAATTTTTTGACACTTAAGCAATTTTTGACAGATTTAGGCAAAACACAAAATAACAATGCAGGTCTTAAAAGCTTGGTTCCTAACTTACTTTAACACTTGCACAAACAAACAAAAAATCATAAATGCTTAAGATTCAAAAGCATAATCAAATAAGCAAACAAATTAAGCTTTAAGCTCACAGATTCAAACCACAAACTCTTAAAACCTTGATTTTGATTTTTAACACTTAAAAACTTAAACAAACTGAATTTTGGACTAATCTAAGCTAAACTAAATTGACTCAAGTGTCAAAATGCATTTTTGACCCATTTTCACCCATGAAAACAGTTAAACCAAACACTCCTTTAAACACTTAAAATGCCTTTTCTAACTTGAAAACTTAAAATTTAGAAACAAAACCTTAAAGACCAGATGTCTAACAAGCATAATAAACAATATTAAGCATATTTAAACAACTAATAAGCAATCAAATAAGCTAAAACAGATTGTGCTAGTAATTAAGCTATTTAAGACAGATTATAAGAAAACTCAAACAAATGCTTTCTAAACTACAAAACAAGCATAATAAGCACTAAACATCATAAGCAAACATAAATAAGCAAATATATGCAAACAATAAGCACAAATAAGCAGTTGAATAGTAAATAAGCTAAAAATAGAAAAATGAAGACTTATAAAGGCCCTTGCTTAAACAGGGCAAATAAACTCAAAAGAGCTTATCTACAAGCTCTAGCTTAACAAAGATAAGCTAGTGACAGCAATAAGCCCTTCCTTTTTTGGCTTATCTTCCATTTGAGATTTTTGAGTGATTTTTGGTGAAATAAGCTTAAACCTTACAAACCATGAAAATAGTTTTGTAAGACTTAAGTAAATTAGCTTACGATTGATTAAAAAGCTTTGTGAGCTTTATAACACATTTTAAAAAACATTAAACACTTTAACTTAAAACAAGATTTTAATAAAAACTAAACTTCATTAAACTTCAAATCTGAGTACAAAGTTAAAAAGAAATTACAATAAGCTAATTTAAAACTAATATAAGCTAAAAAAATAAAAACTAAGTGCCCAAGGGCTTGCAAATGACCTCTATTTATACTAAGAAAATGAAGGTTTTAGGTCTTGTGCTTTCTTTGTGAGAGCCCTTGCGGGTGTGTTTGTTGTTTGAGAGCCTTCAAAGAGCAATCTTGGCCATCCAAAATAAGTAGTGCCCAAGTTCTATCATCTCTACCTTTGATTTCTTGTCTTGTTCCTTGGACGAATAAAGGGTTAGGGGATTGCCAAAGTGGCAATAAGCCCATGTGAGGTGGGATAAGGTGTGGGGTGTGTAGACAAAGTGGAGAAGAAAGGGGAATAGTGTTGGAGTATTTTGGCGGGTAGTAAGGATAGGACACACTCAGGGAGATGTATAGTTGTTCGCGCAATTTTTTGAAGTTTGGGAAATAGGCAAGTTTGGTCCCTGAGGTGGTATGGTTGTGTTGCAATCATAGTCCTTGAAGTTTGCAAATTTGGCCCTTTTGTTTGATAAATTTTTGCACTGTTAGTCCTTGAAGGACTAACGGTATAAAAGTTAAAGAGGGTGATGGTTAACAGGTTGTTATAATGGGGGGTTGGGCTTGTTGTTGGGCCGGGTGTAATTAAAAAGGTGACTTGGGCTTTTTATAAGGTAAAGTCTTATAAGTAATGTATAAATGGGCTGACCCGGCCCATTAGATGGGTATGGGTTGGCCCATTTAACATTTCTTCGATATCGGCTCCGCCTTTGACTTTGACTTTGTCGGGGTTGACTTTGGTTGACTTTTTTGTTGACTTTGACTTTGTCTTTTTTGACTTCTAACGGTCTTTCCTTTCTCGTGCTCGGTTTTATCGTTTTGGCTTCAATTTTGTCCTTTTCTTAGATATCCGTTACCTGCATAATACAAATGCAAAACATACAAATACAATGTATTTTTGGTACGTTTTTGGTCATTTAAGTCCGGTTTTAGTGGTCAAAGGTATGTGTATTTAAACACATACCAAAATCCCCCATACTAAAATATTGTCGTGTCCTCACGCAATGCTATAAGTAAGCACTTAGAAAACTAAGAATCTTGATCCCCCTCGACTAATTACCTCGAAAAGTAGCTAAGTGTTCATCGAGGGGAATTAAAGAATCAAGAGTTTAGAAAAGTCCTGTTTTTATCATTCTAAAAGATATACACTTATTCCTACACATTTTTTAGCAACTAACTAGAATTTTCCAACTTTTGTTATTTTCATAACCGTTAGGGATCATCGAACAAGACGCATTTCAATCCAAAAATGCCCCAAAGAGGATAAATTCATCGTCCCCGAATTTTCACTCGTCCCAAACCAAGCTTAAAAGGAAATCACCGTTAAATATCAGTTAAGATGCTAACACTACTCATATTTGCAAATTGTGAACTTTTCACTCCCGACAAATATTATATATTAGGTGAATGTGCCATTTTGAATTTCAACCATGGATCAACGTTTTGCAAAATACTATGTTTCACGTTCCACCCCAGAATAATGAGTTTGAAGGCGA
This sequence comes from Tanacetum coccineum, assembly GCA_026074375.1. Taxonomy (NCBI): domain Eukaryota; kingdom Viridiplantae; phylum Streptophyta; class Magnoliopsida; order Asterales; family Asteraceae; genus Tanacetum; species Tanacetum coccineum. The sequence goes on along the minus strand of BQNB010004159.1, from coordinate 85,696 downwards.
GATCATCCCATGTAGCGACTTTCGTCTCGGCACATCCAAACCTTGCGGCTAAGTGACCAGTCTTTTGACACCCCACAGAGACTAGTATCGGGACTCATGGACCTTTGGTTTCAAAAACTCTTAGGTTTCCCGTTTACACATAGCTTTATTCAAAAAATGAAATAGTCAAAGTTCAAAAGCATATTTAAATTTAACAAAAAGAGATCTATTTATTAATTCACACTTAATATTAAACATAACATTGATGCAATTGTAACCCCTCGACCTTTTAGAAGGCTGCAACATCGGTTGTAAGCCGGCAAGATGCAGCAAACTTTTATCAGTCTCGGATTATTATTCTTACTATGGGCTTTCTTTAGAAGGCTGTAACATCGGTTGTGAGCTGGCAAGATGCAGCAAACTTTTATTAGCCCACATTTTATATTTATTACTTATCATCCTTTTTTTCATTTTTCATCATATTTTTAATTTTTTTTTCATTTTACACTTTATTTCACGATATAGAGAAGACTTCTTTTTGGAAAATTTAACTATAAATTTGAACTAAGACTAAAATTTTTGTTATCAACTACATAAAAATTGTTGATTTAAGTTTAATCTCCAAAAATAGCACGTATTATTAGTCCGGTTAGAAGCTTATGGGAGAAAAAGCCACAAATTACATACATGAGCTCTTAAGATTTCCAAATAATCCTTGTTTAGCATCCAACTCATAATTAACTTTATCATTTTTTGTTCTTCGCAAATTCCCGCGAACGCTTAGTCTAAAAGTTAAGGAACAAGCTAGAGCTCAACACGCTCGATCGAGTCAAAATTTATTCTTATTCTACCCAGCAGGAAAGTCAAAATTATGACAAAACACTTATTTTATTTTTGAAAATTTTTCATTTTTTCAATTTTTTTTTGGTATTTTGGTGGTAACAACGGGATTACGTGAAAAAAACGGCGACCGACATAATCAAATAGATAGACCCCCCATACTAGAACTAAACATTGTCCTCGATGTTTTTAGAAGGGTCTCTACGTCACTCTAAGCCATTTATTAAGTATGCTTAAAGATAAACGTTAGTCGATAAGATTTGGATATAATCTTGATATAAAAGGGTTTCTATAAACGCAAATCAAAATCCTATTATCATTATGCTAAAGATAAACGTTAGTCAATAAGATTTTAGAATATCGGATTCCCTAAATGAAGCTGAGGATATGAAGCTCGAATGGACAAAACCATGAACACGAGAGTCTTCAAAATCCGGGCAATCCTGGATAATAAAAATCACAAAACACAAAACACGAGACAAGAAAAAGGCAAGCCTCCTTACATAAAATGTTAGAAAATAGATAAAAGATCGATAATGCTTTGTTTTTGTTAACCGAGTCCCGAGCTTGACTCGACCCTGAATTCATTGGTTCATGGGGAAGCAAGTGGAAGATAAAATCTCCATCGACATTCCAATCAAGTGTTTGGATAAACATAGAATTTCATGAAAGTCCACTTCGATGAAATACCCGGCATAAAATAATGATAAATGGAATACGTGGTCACAAATGGTATCTTCAATCCCATACGGAAAAGATATGGGGGAGAACACTAGATACGTGAGAAAAGGAAGAAAGATCCATACACAGATAAGCGATGAGAGAATCACTAAAAAGTAATAAATACCAGATCCAGTGAAGGGTGGATGGTGGCAAAACATTAGTCACATGACTCTTGTTCTCATTGTTGGAAAATATTCCCCCACCACAATCCATAGTGAATCGCCCAACTCGGCCATTTCTTACTGTAGAAACAATCATACACCGTGGAGATATGATTGTGAGCGAGTCATCATCGACTCCTCATGATAAATAATCACTCCTATCGGCAGGAGGAAACGGATTGATCGAAAGATCAAAAGATAAACAAATCATATTGATAAAAAATCAGCATGAGAAGTGGTACTACTGCCACTACTCTTCTCTTTAATTTGATCATCATCAGAATATGAAAGCTTCATAAACCGGAAGAGGCAAATCAGAACGCATAGTGTAACTGCCACTACAAATCTCGAATCCAGATTAAAGCAAAACGTTTCAGATAAAGGTAAAGAATTATAAAAGGTGTTAGTCTCCACCAAGAAAAGGTTAAGAGATGTGGAGAAGACTTGGTTACAAAATCAGAAGATGGGGTGGGATTATCTTTTAATGCTTTAATGTTAGCAATAAGAAGATTGACATTCAACAATTTTTCACGAAGAATATCGTCTTTGATTGTTAGAAGAATATCAATATCAACCCCTCCAACTTCCAGGATAAACAATCCCACCATATCTAAGCTGACATCTCAGCATCGGGAGGACTGAGCCATCGACATAATTGATATCCTCACCGTAGGGAGAATCACCATCACTCGAAGTAGAATCATCGTTGAAATCGATGATAGTTTCAGAGTGTTCTTTGAAAGCTTCAAGAGGGGTAGGGTTATCACAAAGAAGCACATCACACACACCGTCGGAAATACCCTTGGACTCACTTGGGATTTGGACAAGGTTCTCGACACTAGACTTTATTACTTCGTCTGATTCCGTTGCTGGAATAGTGTCAAGATGCTCATCCTTCATTATGAGAGAGTCAACGGGCTCCTTGGTTGATAAAACGGGTGTGATTGCAATGGTATAGTCCTCGTCATCATCATACAAATTAGAATCTACCAATAAAATCGATCTAGCACGCTTGATCTTCCACAATTCGCCTTCTCATCCTTCATTTGCATATTTGACGCAACCAATATCACATATGAATGTCCATTTCCCCTTCATAAGCATATTTTTGAGAAATTGAGAAGCTCATTTTGCGTCATTGAAGATTTGATAATTGACGGAATATTTGCGGGGGTAAAATGGTTCAAAGCTGAATAGAATAAGAATCATAGCAAGAATTTGCTCGTGATAATATTCTCAGTCAATACGGTTTGACATTGAAAAGTCTCCTGAGGACCCCGAGCAATTTTCACACCAAAAATATTGTTGTTGAAAATTCATGAAAATCTTGCAGAAATTAAATCTTTATTGTAAACACGGTTCCGTAAGATATAAACGAACTTGAGGTGTACAATAGTGACCATAGAACGAGCATGTTCCCGCAAAATTTAGAAGAGATACATAGGAGGTTGTGGAGGTGGATAAAATGTAGAGAATCATCAATAAAGTTAGGTTTTAAAACGTAAGGTAATGAATTTTTCTTTTTCGGAATAGCACGTCGGATCAAAACTGCAAAGTTTGTGGGAACTCAATCAATGGTTTTTGATTGCATGGTTTCCGGATAGAGATAATCGGAGCTTTCGGTGGGACAATATAACCAATATGATCACCTTTCCCACAAGATTATACAAGTGCATTTGTTGAAAAAAAGATTTCCATCAAAACGATCACACCACACTCGTAACAACAATTGGTGGTTAATATTGTGAGGACTTTGCGAGATAATTTTACCGTGTAATTCCTTTTGACACCGAAAGCTCACAGAGCATTAAAAACATGGTAATCGTCACGTAAAAAAATAAAAAATAGATGACTCGTAAATGTTTAGAAGGTCTTGGTAAATTCCATTTTCATGACAAATTGTAGACCAAACTTCCTTTAATTTCTTTCGCCAAATAGCACATCCTTAACAATTTGGACCTTCAATCGGGTTTCCACACTTGGGACAATCACGAAGGGGTTGTAGAGACGAGTCGGGGGTACAACAATATCCTTTATTATACGAAGATCCACAAGATGAACACTCTTTAATCGTGAAGAGGGGATTCAAACGATAATCGAGTGACGCCATAAGAATTAAACAATTTAGAGGGTTAACAAAAGAATTAAATGGATAAGAACAAAAAAAAGATTATTTTTGGGTTTTTAGGTTTTTTAAACAATATATTTTATTAAAGGACAAAACGAGATCGGATAACTTAAACCTAATAATCAACAAGCTTCACGGTAGCTCTCTAAAAGTGTTTAATTTTCAAATGTTAGCTGTATATCGCAAGTGACACAAAAGGCAAGTTTTGAATCTTGTTGGAACTTATTAATGGAAATTACTTCAGTTGAAAGTAATGTATTTGTTGTGTTCTTTTACTCACTTGTGATTTTTTTTTATTTCTTTTTTAGGACACTGTTTTTTATTATATTATTTTTATTATTATTTTGGTTTTTCTTGTTTTTATTTTCTTTTTTTTGTTTTTTTAGATTTTTGGTTTTATATTATAATTATACTAATAAAAGAAAATGAAAAATATTTTTGTATTTTATATATTTTTATAACAAGAAAAATAACTTCACAAGGAAGGTTCTTCAAAATGCTAATCTTCGAACGAAACACGATAATCGTAACACACTTCCCCGGCAGCGGCGCCAAAAATTTGGTACGCGTCCGAACACACTATATATAATATAATATAAAAGTATATAAGGATGGTAACAATTATAGTATAGTAAATATTTTCCGTCGGGTTCGAGAAACAAACTTTTAACCAAAGTTGTCTTAGAAACCTCCCGGGTCGTTTTCCCTCGACGAAGTGTGAATTGAAAATCGGTTAAGTCCGTGATTGCGCGTTTTGAATGGTTTAAAATGATTTTGATTTGGGTTCCTAAATCCTACTTGACATATTGATAAAGTAAATAAAAGCATAAAAAAAACAAACAAAGCAATAAAAACAATTATACATGTAAAGCATTAAACAAAAACGAGTATTTAAAACGAGACAAATAAGCAAGCATAATAAATTCAATTTTAAACATGCAAACTTCTAAAATAAATCCTACATTAAAAGGAATCATATTTTTATTTATTTTTTATATTTTTATTTTTTATTATTTTTTTATTTTTTAAAAACTTTAATCTAAATAAATGTCGCAAATTAATAATCTCTAATCATATTTTAAATCCGCACTAATTTCTAAACACTAAATGAGCAAATAAATCAACTAACTAAATATGGCAAACGTTATCAAAAGATAAAAATAAGTCTACACTAAGCATGGCAAAATTCAAATAGCAACATATTAAAAAGCGATAAAATAAATCTACACTAATTAATTGAAAAATGATAGAAAATGAAACCGAATAGGGGGGGGGTGAAGACCCAAATAATGAAAACCAACCCGATTTATTTAAGCTAACAGACAAATAATCAAATTCCGGTCTAGCTAAAAAAACCCAACTCCACGCCATCATGAGATGACCGAAGTACCAAAATAAACACAAAATCAAATCAAACTGTCAACATGAAACATTTATAAATTATCTTAAACAATTCTGTCATTGATTCGAAACCAGCCCCAATAACGAACTCACCATACAATCATAAAAAGCAGTTAAACCAAATGTAATTAAACATGATATGGCCCAACAATAACAATTGAAACCACATAATTCAAATGTAGCCTATGTTAAGATTTTTAACACACCAAAACATCCCAACAGTACAATGGCCCAATTCATTATTAAAAAATCTAAAAGCCAAATATTAATTTTGCATTCCAATTGCTCAGGATGTAGTATGACGAAAGGAATTCAAAACTCACAAAATTAGCAAAAACTAATAAGCCACATAATAAAGCACCACTAAATAACATCACACTAATAGATAAGCCATGGACACAACCTATAATTGAACAAATAAAAGCTTAAACTAAAATTATTAAAACACAAGAATCAAATAAGGACAAAATTTAATCGAAAACGATAATATCATATAAGAATAAACAAACAAGCTAATTAAGCAAGATAGAATTTAAAGATAAGCACTTTTAAGACTAGTAAAACTTCAAACCAAAGAAATAAGCCTTAACTATTATTATGCTAAAACAAGAATTACCCAGACTACTTTAATAATTGGAACATAAGCACTCAACAATGTCAACAATCAAACGAAAAATATCAACAAGTAGTTTGCAACAACTAAAAAACACATTAACATAGCAAATGTCAAAACAAATAAGACAAATAAACTCACAAAAGATTTAACTACAATATTAAGCTTATATTCTAAACCAAATAAGCTAAATAGAAGCTTATCTTAACAGAAATTATGAGCTTCTAATAGAACAAAAACGAAATAAGCACAAAAATAAGGTAACTCGAAAATTAAGAGAAACGAACGATTAAGCAATCGATAAGCCAAACAAGATCTTTAATCATCTTTAAACCAAATTTGTTACAGTCTTACTACTGAAGCCTTGGCGAAAATAAAGAAAAGGTACAAATAAACAGAAAAGAATCAGAAATAAGCAAATACAAATCTAAAATAAGCTAAAAAATGTAAAACGAAACAAAAAAAATAAAAACTAACTAAAAAAAAGTTTGATGGGAGGCGAGTTTCTAATAATAGCCAAGTGAGGGGACCTTCTGTAAAATTGCACCATCATTTCTTCCTTTGATAGCCAATCATGGCTCCAATACTCGTGCACACGGATTGCCGAGTTATAAAATTTTGATCCACCGGTTATATAATGACGCGTGTCCTTTTCCTTGCTTCAATTCAACGCAAAGTATTACATTCGTTGGATCAAAAATGCAGATGTTAGAAATGAAATGAAGATATCTATCAAATTTTCTTTCCACGTGTCTAGCTATGAATTCGTCATTTTATTGATGAGTTCTTTGTCACGTGATTGGAGTCGAATTAATATAAGTGCACGTGACTGGCACATCCATACAATTCCATTTCATATAAACATGCGAAGTATTCATTATGAGAGTTGAGGATTGGAAGTATAATGCTTGGGCCATGTGTTCCATCCTTTATTGTCCTCAAAAATAATCGTGCTAAGTCATGTGACATGCCCATTGATTTAATATTTAACCATACCCTGATGATGATGTAAGATTACATCATAAAATCAGTTTAAATTTCTTTTGAACTATGGGCTTAAATGGGCTCATGTAACAACGAAGGCTGGGGTCCGGCCATAAATGGGTTAACGGGCTAGACCTAAAAATCCCGAGGGCACCGTTGGACTCGTCTTCTCGCGCTTTTTCCGATCTTGTGCTCAGTTTTGTCTGGTTTTGTCTTTTCTTTTGATCATTTTCTATAATATCCGTACAATGCACATACACAATAAAAAGCACCAAAACAAGCATATATTAAGCCATTTTTATACATACGTTTTTTTTTGTTTTTGGGCCAATTTTATAATGTTAAAAAGGTATGTTTAAAATAGCTCATACCATGAATCGTAGTGAAAAGTAGAGTGAAGTGAAGTTGTGAAGTGAATGAATTCGTGCATTAAAGAGAAGTTGTGTGGTGAATAGAAGTTGCAAATGTGTGAAGTAGTGTTGTTGTTATAAATAGATTGGTTTCTAGCAAGGATTAGAACTCGACATTTGCTTAGTGTCAAAAATCTGTAAGCATAGTTTGTGTTCGGTTTTTCTATGCCTAAATGGGCTAGTTGACTAGTGAAGTAACTCTTGAGTTGGGTACTCGAGGGATGTATAAGTGAAGAGGTGCTTTGTGACCGAACGCGAAAACACACTATAAAATCATCGTGTTCTGTTTGCATTTCTTTTTATCTTTCGGTATTATATATTAATTTCGCTATCAGCTTTACATTTATACTTCATCATATCTATATGTGTGTGAACGATTGCTTAAAAAGTTTTGTATGGATAATTGAGCCATAGATATAAGATTAATAATATGATATGCTAAGTTGAATATAAATGTTGTATACAGACTTTTCACATTGGCGTCTAACTTGATCGGCAATATATGATACGAAACATTAATAAAATTTTAATGGAAACGTATTCACGCCCTCTAATAACGATTTCCACAATTGGTATCAAAAGCTAGGTCGCTCTAATTTTCAAAACAAATGGTTTTTAAAAAAATTGAGTACGATCCATGTATCAAATTACCCATGAAGAGGGATTAAATATGAAAAGTGTTTTGTTGCTTAACTTGTATTAGTTTTGTTGTTAAATACACTAATTATACTAGCTCGAGGTAAAAAAATGATGCTTAAAATAAGTGTTATATGTTTCGGTATCAAGTTCAAAAAGTTGTACCAAACTTTTCTCAAAGCCCGTTAACAATTTTATACAAAAAAATGCAAATCTGAGTGTCAGATGGCCGGCCCCCTTAAAGTGTATGGCCGGCCCCCTTAATTCCTGGCCGGCCCCCTTATATTTAAGGGGACCACCTGTCTGATTTAGCAGTTTTTTGGAAACTTTGAAAATTCATATAAAATCAACCGTTAGTCTGTAGAAGTCGTGCCACCCGTCATTTTAAAGATAATTGAGTCTACTTTCGTTTAAAAATACTTCCAAGTATTTATTATAAACTTAAGTTTGTCAGAAAGGCAAAATACCACTTATTGTCCAAAACGTTGAGTCTCGTTTTAATGTAATACTTGTATTTTATCCTTTCCTTTCGAGTCGGACATTTCTAGTCGGTATATATTTGAAAAATGGTGTAATTAACTTTTTAAAAATATTAAAATTGGTTAATTTTTGAAATGGGGAGGAAACTAATTTGTTTTCAAATAAAACCGAGCTATGTATACATTGTTGTATCTAATACACAAAACGACGACAAGCATTTATGTGATAATGTCTATATGAATTTATGTGCAGTTCTTTATTCTTAAGATTGTAGTAAAATTATTAAATGACGTTGCTATTGTGTAATTAAGCTAATTGAATGTCTAAACACATGTCCAGTACTACTATTTTGTTTTGTACCTAGTCTTTTCGAATTTATGCATAACTAAAACTTATGCTAGATTGTCTTGCATTAAGATTGCTAAATTGATCTTGCATTGTCATGATAGGAAAAGATCACTGTAGTTTGCAATGTTACAATCAACAACAGTAACACCAAATACAACCTAAAAACTCACTTAGGTCGTCATTTTCAATGTCCACAGCCCATATACAACTAGTCTAAGGAAAAAATGAACACATATCTTAAAATAGTTTATTAAAAATAAGAATTAGTTAGGATAAAAAAATTTCGATTTTTTTTTTATTTATTAAGGGCCTAAAATTCTAAGAATGGAAAAATAATCGAGAAAGAACTCAACCAAAAGATCTACTCACGTCACGGTAGCTCTCTAACCAACTAACTCACAAAGAAGAGCGGAGAAAAGGGAAAGAGCGAGGCTCTTTTAGAATAACCCTTGTCCCTTGAGGCGATCCGAAGACCCGGCCTGCCTACTCTCTTTAATGAATAAGCCAACTAGAGGTGAGCCGTACCTAGTGAGTGTCAAAAATGGGAGTGTTTTGATCTTTTGTTGCGATGATATTATGATAATACTCATTTAAGAGTATTATATTATTGTTAATTCTTTTTTAAAGGAAAGTTTTTTATGTTTTCAATTGCTTCTTATTATTTATCTTTTATTTTTAGTAAAAAGAAAAGAAAATATATTTTTTTAATTTTTATAGTTTTTGAAAATGTTTTTTTATATTTTTGATTATATAACAAGAATGTAACTTTCCCGGTGGAAAGGATCTTCTCGACTCTACTTCAACGAATATTCCTCAAAAATCGTTCACGACTTCCCCGGCAACGGCGCCAAAATTTGGTTGTGTAGTAAAAGCAAACAAATTTATATACGTATAGTATTAATCCCGTGAAAATTTCTTTCCAAAATACTTCTCAAACAAGAGAAATATAAGGTAAAAATCTCACTAAAGAAAACACAATATGTATATTTTTATCCGGGAAGTATTGTACTACTCGGGTCGTGTCCCAACGAAATCGTGAATTGAGAATTGGGAATAATTCGGATTCGAGTTAAGATTGATAAAGGATTTTTGAACTTTTGATTATACTACAAATATAATAGCACGAATTAAAAACAATTAACTAGCTCGAAATTTAAATGCACAAAAAGTAAAAACGTGAGCTAGATTTGAAATTTAAAATCTAAGACATTACTTATAACAAACTTTTTGCCTAAAAATCACAAATTTAAAAAGAAAATTTTAGGAAAAAGAATTGGAATTTTTTAACTATTTTTGAATTTTTTATGAATTTCTAAAGATTAATGAATTAATCAAAAAATAAACTTTTTCTAAAAATTAATGCTAAAATTTTACTTTTATTTTTCAAAAATACTAGATTTAAAAAGAAAATTTTCACAAAAAGAATTAAAAATTTTCAATTGTTTTTCTATTTTTTATGATTTATTAAAGAAAAAGTATTTACTTAAAACCTATTTTAATTCCTAGAAATTACAAATCTAATTGGAAAAATAAGGAAAAATGGTTTTAAAATACTAAACTAGTGCAGAAATCAAGTGGAACAAAAAGCCCCAATTTTTATAAACTAATTGAGCCCTAATTTTATCAATTAAAACTAAACCCTAATTTTTATTAAACTAAAATCAAAAATATAAAAAACTATTTTATTTTTCCTAAAAGTCTAGGGTAGAAAGTGTAAAAGAGGAAAGAAAAGGGTAGGCGGGGTAAATGCTAGAAATTTACACTTCAATGAAAACGTATAACCTTCAACTATTGAGAAAATACAAAACAAACCTCGCGATCTAGCTTATTTTTGGCTTATTGAAAGATTGAGATTCAGCAAAAACTCAAAACTACAAACTTATAAAGGAGCTTATTCTAAACAACTTTAACAAAGACACTTTCTACTTTTGTCCACTAGATAAGCTAGAAAACTAGCTTTTTCAATTCTGTTACAGAAACTAAGGGTTTTCTAAACTTTTTAAGCTTTGTCTTATTTCTAGCTTATTTCTTAATGAAACTGAAAACCACAAGATGCTACTTGTAGATTAAGATGTGTGCAAGAGATATCTAAACAAAATTTAGCTAAGTGTTAACAAGTTTTACAAGAAAAATTGATCTGAAAAGGTGCAAGTTTAGCTTAAAACTGTTATAAGCTTTTTCTAATAAGCTAAACAGCTTAATACTAAACCTTAAAAGCTGAAAATTTGGAAATAAGCTATGCTAGGAATATAAAACTAACCTAGATAAAAGGTTTTTCAAAATTACAATTAAAAATGAAAATTCAAAATGAAATAAGCTAAAATCTAAATGCTGCTATACTACTTTTGAAAGAGAATTTAAGCTAGGATAAAAGCTTCAAAATGAAACTTAAAAGCTTATCTATATTAAGCTACTAGAGTATTACTAACATGCTCAATTTCAAACTCTAACTTCTTATTACTAAAGCTAAAAAAATGGCTAGAAAATGTAAAGCAACAGCAGTATAAACTGCTGTTTGCTGATGCAATTGACACAATCCTAAAGTGCAGGCTAAGGTATCACCTTAACAACTCTTATACTCACTCAATTCATGTATGTAAACCTGTATTAACTATGTTTGGACTCTAAAATGCCTTGAATCTCTAAACACTAAAGTTACTTGAACACAAAACTGTCCTGGTGCTAGTGAAACTTTTTTTTTAAACTATAAAATTTTGAATTCAAATAACTAGCTTTTAAAAACTGTTTTAAACTTGTACATATGACTTATCTCAACTTTCTAAAAGATTTTGACAAAGTGATGTTGACTTTTAGAGTCAAAAACAGCTTATCAAAACTACTCTTCAATTTAACTGCATCTAAACTATATATGTACTTACAAAATCTATTTTAAACTACAATGTATATTAAAATTTTTAGCTATTCATAATTTGTCTAATTAAGCTATTTTGAACTTATCTTCCTAGCTTATTAATAGGATTAAGCCATTTTCTCCTAGCTTATCACTACTTATTATGACAGATTTAGTGTAAAATGAAACTAATGAATCCATAACTACATATCCTAAGGACAATTGTATCTAAATAACAAATCAATTCTTAAACAAGATTAAAATCAAAAGAGAACATTTAATGAGCTAACTGAATAGCTAAGTGAATGTAAAATGAAATATAAAAGGGATTAAACTGGAGTTGAAGTCTCAGACCTTAGCCACTCTATCTGAGTGAGTGGCTTAAAATCGATACAACTAAGTGGCTCCTAGCTCTAAACTGAGCTTTAAAACTCAATAAGCTATTAAATGCTTTTACCTCTTGTTGCTTCCAAAATGAAATCCACTGCCACTCAATTGGATCAAATTTTGATGTAAATTGATTAGAATGGGTTATGAATGATTAAAACAATTTTTGATGAATTTGAACTTATGAACAGGAATAAGTTCAAAAGAGCTTATTGAGAGCTTATTAAGTGAAACAGTTAAATATTGAAATCAAACGAAACAATTAAACTTGAGAACTGAATTTTATTACTCAAATTGATGAATACAAGCAGAAATAAGAAGGTCAAGTTTTTAAAGCTAGATTTAAAAACTTGAAAGAAAGTGCTTAAAAAATAGGAAAAATTACAAACTAAAATTAACAAAATCACACCATAACTGGGAAAATGAACCTAGATATCCTATTTCTAGAGAATTGAAGAAGGAGGCAGGTTTCTCGATTTCCATTGAATCTCAGCCCTTGATCCTTTTAAGCTTTTTGTAGTCGGTTGATTGGTGTTGATGAGGTGTTTTTAGGACCAATCAGCTGTGTGCTCGTGGGTGAATTGACAGTGGAGGTGATTATTAATACGGAGGTTGAGTGATGTAAGGGAGGGGGGATTGATTTTTGGGTGATTGGGTTCGGGTGGTATTCGTTTAATTGCGGCTCTTCAATTCGGTTCCATTTTCTATCCGTTTTCAATACATTAGTATAGCTTAGACTAAAAATGTTTTACTTTGCTTATTTGATCATTATGAGTAGCGAGTAGTTTAATTAATGCTTGTTAAGTGAAATTTTGAATTGTGAATTAAGTGTGGATTTGAAAAAGGTTTAATTGATTAATAATTTTGGATTATTTAGATTTGTGGTTTAAATATTTTTAAGGGCAAAATCCAGAAAAAATAGTTAAACTACACATCTAGTAATTAATATCTTTTTAAGATATTTTTGTCAATATAAGCCAACGTTGTGAGATAACTATCTTTTCTAAGGACGTTAATTCGTTAATAAACCTTAATTCACACTTAATGAACTTTTCACATCACTTAACAAGCATTTGCATATTTATAATCTTTTAGATCATTTAAGTATGATTCTCGTAGCTTAATTGTTTTAATTATAATTTTAGTATAATTTTCTTAGTATTAAAGAGTAGTTTTTCAAACCAAAAGCCTTAAAAGATAATCAAGCATTATTCTTCAAAATCATAATCGTGATTTGTTCAATTCAAACCTCGTTGGGACTTCGACTCCGGAAAGATTGATTATTGTTTGTCCTCAAGCAATTTTCACATCCTACGGGAATTACTTATATATACTATTACTCGATGAGCACGTTTCGTGCGGATCACTTTACTTAGGGTCCATTATATGCCATCCACAAAAAATCTAGAGGTTGTTCGTAGGTCGAGGTGATAGGTTTTGCTAATGAAACGGCTAGTCCAGTGTAACGACCTAGTTTACTATATTAGAACCTACAGTTTTCTCTCTTCTCATTGTAAAATACTAACGTTTGTACTTAGAATTAAATGGAGGTCAATTTCACCATGAAGGAATTAGGAGTCAAATCAGGACTTGGTGTTGTGGTCATGGCTTATGTGGTGTGGTCAAATACTGCTAAAAGTTGAAACTATGGCGTTTCTAACCAAGCTTATCCCACTAAGTGAAAAGGAGTGCTAGTCTATAGTAACTATCAGGCGGTCATATAGGCGAGGGTAAGCTAGCCCGTCCTTAGGTAAAATTATCATAAACCTTAAGCTAAGTAATAACTTTAAATCTAACTTAACTCCACAACTCAATTAAACAAGAACTGTCATGAAATTAAGCTAAACATTAAGCTGTTATTACAAGCTTAACATTTTTGAAAAGTCTGCTCAATTCTGGTTTCGCTCAAAACAAACGAATGGGTATCTACGGCTTAGATTGATGAGGTTAGCGAAGAAGGTTAGGGGTACAGTCAAGGCAAGTGAGTCGTTCAGAGGGAAATCAGTAAAGATGATGGGGAGAAGGCATCGTGTTTGTAGAACATGTTAGGAACACGAAAGTTTCGGTCACTTCCATAGATATCATTAGATAGCTCGTTTAGTTATTTTTGGAAACTTGCTAGGCTAGTTAGCCCAAGGCCCATGGGAATCCCAAGTAAGCCATGTACATAGCCGGCCATAGGAAGTATAAATACCCTTTCCATGCTATGGAAAGGGTGTTGGTTGTTCATTATTTCACACACATTAATGCATTTTCTCTTCATGTTTACTTTCTCTCTATAAAGTGTTTATCCAATCACTCTCTCTCTAAAACTACCTCTCTTTCCCTCATCTAGTATGTTATTAGATATTCTTCAATTGGTATCAAGAGCCATAGAGTGGTATGCTTAGTTTTTGTGTTTGAGTTTGTTTTTGTTCGTGTAGTTTTGTGTTCTAAACCGTAGCTTTTTCTTGTTCTTTCTTTGTTTTGAAGCTTCTCCTTACACTAAAAGATCATTTACATAGGCAAATTTGATCTAGTATCCTTGGATATAGGTGTATAAGCTTTGAATCAAGAAAAACTCATTTTTTTCAACTTTAGTTTTCGAAAAACCTTATAAAGTACAAATCTTGATTTTGAAATTTTTGGCTTAAAAACCATAAAGTTTACATTTTTAAGGTTCCTATAGGTTTAGTAATACTAGTTGTACAAGAAAATTTGGAAAAAAATCTATCAAAAAGTGTCTTTTTATGGTTTTAAAATTTTGGGTTTTGAATCAGTATCAACCGATCTACTCAAGTGCTAGTGGAAACCGATCTACCTAATCTCTAGTTGGAACCGATCTACTCCATCTTTAGTTGGAACCGATCTATTCATTTCTAGTTGGAACTGATCTACTTCATCTCTAGTTGGAACCGATCTACTTCACCTTTAGTTGGAACCGATCTATTCATTTCTAGTTGGAACCGATCTACTTCATCTCTAGTTGGAACCGATCTACTTCATCTTTAGTTGGAACTGATCTATTCATTTCTAGTTGGAACCGATCTACTTCATCTCTAGTTGGAACCAATCTACTTCACCTTTAGTTGGAACCGATCTATTCATTTCTAGTTGGAACCGATCTACTTCATCTCTAGTTTGAACCGATCTACTTCATCTTTAGTTGGAACCGATCTATTCATTTCTAGTTGGAACCGATCTACTTCATCTCTAGTTGAAACCGATCTACTTCATCTTTAGTTGGAACCGATCTATTCATTTCTAGTTGGAACCGGTCTACTTCATTTTTAGTTAAAACCGATCTACTAAATTTTCAAAATTATACGGTTTATTTCTTTGACTTGTAAAATCCCGTGATACATTAACTTGTTTTCCCAGTTTTGTCAAGAATTGTAAAATCCCGTATAAGTTTCAAGACATAAAACACACAAAAGACAACTCATAACAACACATTTACTTTCAATCACCGTACGATCAACCAGTAGTCTTTTAACATATAAATTTCTCAATGACGACTCTTGCTGACAAAGCGATTCTTTCGGGTGCTGACAATCGTCCACCAATGTTGGAAAAAGATATGTACGATTCTTGGAAAAGCATAATGGAGCTATACATGATAAATAGACAACATGGACGAATGATCCTTGAATCTGTTGAAAACGGTCCACTCATCTGGCCTACGATTGAAGAGAATGGTGTGACAATGCCAAGAAAATACTCTGAATTGACTCATGCGGATGCAATTCAAGCTGATTGTGATGTCAAAGCAACAAATATCATTGTCCAAGGATTACCACCAGAGGTCTATGCACTTGTTATCAATCATCGAATCGCCAAGGAACTTTAGGAAAGAATTCAACTTCTCATGCAAGGAACTTCATTGAAGAAACAGGAAAGAGAGTGTAAACTATATGATGAATTCGATAAGTTTGCTTATAAGAAGGGGGAAACACTACGTGATTTCTACTTGAGATTTCCACTGCTACTCGATGACATGAACATCTACAATATGAAACTGGAACAATTTCAAGTGAGCACCAAGTTCTTGAATACCCTTCCTCCTGAGTGGAGCAAATTTGTGACAGATGTCAAACTGGTTCGGGACTTGCTCACAACTAATATTGATCAGCTTCATGCTTATTTAGGATAACACGAATTTCATGCAAATAAAGTTTGTTTAATGCATGAAAGCAACTCAGATCCGCTTGATTTGGTTGTAACCCATCAGTTGACCCAGCCTCCTTATCAAACTCATCAAAACTCCTACCAAAACTCTCAATTTCAACCACAAGTTTTACTATATCAGTCTCTATAGTATGTATCACCTTATCAGTCTCAACAATACTCAGCCAATCAACCATCAACACCTCTTTCAATCACTTATCCATCCAATGATTATCAATCATCAGTTCACCACAACGTTTATTCTCCACAATCATCCATCCCTCAATTGGAATATGCTCCCACAGTCAACCAACAACCACAACAACTTGAATTTCCCCAACTAGAATCGGGTCTAACTGTTCCAGTGTTCAAGCAAGGTGACGATCCCATTGACGCCATCAACCATATGATGTCATTGCTATCTGCTGTCGTCACATCTCGCTATCCTACTACCAACAACCAGCTAAGGAATTCGTCAAACCCTAGGCCACAAGCTACCATTAATGATGGAAGAGTGACTATACAACCAGTACGAGGGAGGCAAAATTCTTTTGCTATGGGTACCACTAGGACCTATACTCTAGGAGCAAGTGGAAGCAATTCTGGGAAACAAAGGACTGTTATTTATTACAACTACAAAGGGGAGGGACACATGTCCAAACAATGCACTAAACCTAAAAGGAAATGGGATGATTCATGGTTTAAGGATAAAGTGTTACTGGTACAAGCTCAAGCAAATGGTCAAATTCTACATGAAAAAGAGCTAGATTTTTTGGTAGATCCAGGAATTGCAAAAGAAGCCACCCAGACAGTCATTACCCATAATGCCGCTTATCAAGCCAATGATTTGGATGCATATGACTCTGATTGTGATGAACTCAAAACTGCCAAAGTTGCTCTCATGGTAAGTTTGTCTCATTATGGTTTAGATGTTCTCGTTGAGGTACATAATCCTAATAATATGGACACAGTGGTTAATCATTAAATATGTATGTCTGTGGCAGGTGCCGAGAGTCTCATGGTGAAGGGTTCGTTAGGAAATCAGGCTGCTATGGAAGTAGAACACATACCATGTGTTGATCATCCTCCCGAAGAATTTGGTTTACGGGACGGTCAGATATCTTCACCTTGCAAACTGCTTATTAGCGAAAATATAAGCATAATAGCATAAAAAGTAACCAATTCCAGTTTTGCACTTAAGCAAGACCATAACTGAGCCACTAGCTTCTTTCCTAGCTTTGTTTAGGTTAACATCAGGTGTAAATAATAAAATGAGGGCTAATAGTTATGAGTCGCCTAATTACCTTATTTTAAGAAGTTTGGGTTTGTAGAGTTTGTAAATACTCTAAATATTTGACTATCCAACCAATTATGAAACCTTGCTTAATTGGTGTTTAAGTATAAGTCGTATACAGTTTTATTTGAATGTTTTTTTAACTAATTTGCTGCATTGGAGCCTCGAGTAAATGGCTATGATTTGTGTTTTTTTGCCTCCTGCAATGAATAAGGGAAAATTTTAAAGCATGTTTTGATATGTGGATCGTCTTAGGCAAAGGTCTCAATTATAGTACCAACTACGTCTGAACTTTGCTGAGAACATTGACTTGAGGTGTTTTATACATGAGACGAGCATCACTAACTTGATAACTACATTCATAGTGAGACACATTGTTTAAAATAGTTGATCTTGAGCATCTCATCGGTAACCTGTATTACCAATTTAAAGTACACTTCAGAACTTTCAAGAATTCAAAACTAATGTAACACAACAGATAACTTAACAAACAATCACATGATGATAAACACACAAGTTTCCCTCCACCACTTACAAATACTAGAATCCAACAGACAGACTAAAGTGATATTTTGCTTAGATATTAACAATGTTGACTGCATTTTCATGAAAGTCCATCAAGAATTTCATAACATATGTTTACATGTTTTCAAAAAAGTCAGTTGACTTATTTAGTTAGCTATTTTTTCATCGTTCTACAACCGCCATTCAAATTATCCTTTTCAGATTTTAGTTGGTTTATATTGATTGTTGTTTTGTGCAGGCATGCGTATTGATTGGAAAGGCTGGAGACACTATTTAGACGTTGCAAAATAGGTCAAGGGCAACGATCCAAATCATACGGGATGCGAAGGCTGGTCCCGATTCGACAAATTGTCAAGGTGCTAACTTTATTCTCTTTTACATCTATATATGCTAAAAAAACTGATTTCGTAAATGATAAAACGGATAAAAAAGGTTGATACGATTTTCCGTTTAATGATTTAAAAAGGTTAGAAAATAAGCAGAGGGAGTTGTGGTGGGTTGGGTCACGGGTAATGAACAATGGACCAGATCATGAGGGTTACAACTATTTAGAAGGGTTTTATAAGATTGATGAGGTGTCATTTTATACACTTTTCCGGGGTCGTTTAACCCCATAAATCGTGCATTTATGCCCAAAATAGGTACTTAATCATTCCTTTTCAGGTATTTAGCATTTAGAAGGCATTTCAAGCAAAAAGTTTACCTAGACCAAAATTCTTCGACCTATTAAGTTTGGTAATATTATTTTATATCGTATTGATGTGGCTAAACATAGTAACTTTAATCGTACTAAAATATTTTGATATGCTTCTTTATGTCGTTTGCTAATCTATCCTACAACCATAACTAAACCTACGTTTAAACACTTTGGTATGTATCATTGAAAGGTTTAGTTTCGCGGAAGGTTCAAGCTAAAAATGGATATCAATAACTACTCTTGTTGTGGGTAATTCTTAATTTGTGGCACAAGATTCGTATGTCAGATTGATGCTTTTTTTAGAGGGAAAACAAGTGTATGTGTTTTCTCAACTTTTTTGTTCATTGATTTTAATAAAAGGATCAAATGCAAACGCGTGGTGCAGGAAGCAACTTGATCTAACAAAGAGAGAGCGCGATGGTAACAACAATCAATGATTATTCACAGTGGAGGCGCGTGATTCAACTCCACCAACCATCTCATTATAAAATCTCTCCCACACACACGACACACACACACACCAACAGTGCGCGCGACCCTTCGAACGAAGAAAGTCATGTTCAGTACAGGTCGGAGTGCTGCCAAGTTTCAAGTGGTGTAGTGAGCGTGGGGTGGAGTGTGGACCGGGGGAAACACGCACACACAAAACAAGCCGTAGCTATAAAATCATCATCAAACACGTAATCGCGCGAGCGCCCCCCCACCCCTATGGATTGAGAGCCAAGACAGCATTGGGTCTATTTGTTCTCTGTAACGCCGAGCTAGCTGTGAAGCGCAGCGAACTCGCGACGAGCGAGCGAGACCCCTACATTCCAATGAGACTTCTCTCTCACACATACTCTTGAAGATAGTTCATAACAACCAAATGTACAAAAACTCACCCCAATCACACAATTCTAGATTGAGCGAGCCAACTTATAACTACAAGATCCCGAGCATCCAGACTGCGGAGAGAGCGATAGTCTACCTCCAGCTAAACTATAGGTAGCGCTGAGCGAGACACGTACCCTATTTCTGAATCCATACTTCTCTCTCCCACAGCTATCGAACTACTCCAGCGAGGCGCCTAACACCCTTTCGAGCATTTGAGTTTTCTTGTTGTCTTGGAAAAATTTATCTATCACTATCTCTTTACACCTGAGGAAGACGGAGCGGGCAGGGAGAATTGGAAGTGAGAGCGTATCTACACACACCTATAGTAACAACAACCAAATTTGACGCACTCACTAAATTCACAATCCTCTATCTCTCCCGTCTATCTCAATGCGCGCGGACACACTCTTCTCCACTCAGAGAGCGCACTCTCTACGTGTCTTACCCACTATACCTTCACAACGATACATTTCTATATCGTTATTATCGCAATCTATACCGCGCGATATTGAGCATAGCACTTTTAATAACACCCGGACCCATCTTACGATACACTACACACATCATATATGCCTTAATCTTATCAGCCACCTCGACCACACATTCTCTCTCACATACTCTATATATACTCTCTGTTACCATACAGCTACAGTATAAAACCCGCGGTTGAGCATAGAGACACATTAGTTATATAGACACACACACTACAGAGTGAGAGAATTCGAGACGAAAGTAATCCATCGACACTCTCACACGCGCTGCCGAAGTCTACCACGCGCGCGTTAGTGGGAAGCAAGACCTAGCTGTCTATACCCACAACAAATTCCTAGAGAGAGTCTTACAATCCACAATCCAAACTCGATCCTCAATATAATCTATCCCTACGTCCCTCGACACAACCCACCCCTAAGAAGCGAGCTAATACAATGCCCCATCATCGCGAGCCCAAGACCAAGCACGTGCTACGAGCCTAAGCTCAAATAAGAGCCCAAATGTCCAGTTATTGTATTGTATAAGTAATAAACTCTTAATAACAACAACATGCAGGTTATAGGTTATAATAATTTGATTACCAAACTCTAAGATAGATATGATATCGTTTGGTTCTATGTTTGAGTAAAATACTATAGCAGTGGTAGGAAACAATAGTAAGAAAGAGTAGCGGGAAGTCAGGAAAGTAAGTAGCAACAAGAAGAGTAGTATAGCTTTTTTTTTAACGGCAAATTTTATTAAGAGAAAACTAGCAAGGAGCTAGAAAATTACAAACGTAAAAGGTTAGAATTTTGCATCCAAGTAACCCAACTAAAAGAAGAAGTACAACAACAAGAACACCTATCGAAACACCTTTGGACTATATCATCAAATAGTATATTCTTAAGGGGAGGACCCTTATAAAAAAGGAGACGGTTTCTAAATCTCCAAATAGCCCAACACATCACATAGCAAGCACCTTCAAACATCCCTTTCAAACTTGAAGACATACGGATACTATTAAACCAAAGAAGCCGCTCATCATATGAACAATAATCATGATCGTCAATCTTCCACCAACGCAACACCTTACATCTCACGTGACAAGCTAAAGGACATGTGAAAAGAAGATGGGAAGGTGATTAAGTCGCAACATTACAAATTGAGCATAGAATAGGGGGGGGGGGATTTCGAAACCTCAAAGAGAAAGATTCAACCGGGTAGGTAACTTATCCAAAAACTCTCCAAGAAAAAATATTTATCTTTATCGAAACAAGCTTTACCCATCTAGTAAGGACATCCCCAGTAGGATATAAGGAGTCATTGATAAGAATACGAGCTGATTTAACAGAAAATTCACTCGAACCCTCAAGAGACCAATACCAGTAATTCTTCATTTGTGGAAGAATCAAATCAGCAAGGCACGAATTAATGAGGCAAAACTGATCCTCTTTAGCCCCTCCACTTGGAGGACAACGTAAAGAAGAAGATAAAGAATTATGTCTCATTTTAGCAGCCACTGAAATATGCTTGCAAGTTTCTAAGGCATATAGTCTCGGAAATTGAATTCTCAATTCTTTCTCCCCTATCCAATGTTCTTCCCAAAAAAGTGTATCTTCTCCATTTCCAACCTTTTTACGAATGAGCGCACAGAGATCAATACCTTTAGATTTAAGAGTAGAAGCCTCACGAAGGATATCAAGCCACGGAGAACTCCTATGAATACGGATGAAATTATCGAAAGCACCATGTGCACCATAAATGCCATTTAAACATCAAAGCACGATTAAGAGAAAAGAGGGTGGATAAACCGAGACCACCCTTTTTAGACGTTAAAACTTTCTTCCAACTAATCCATATCATCTTTCTATTCGAACCATCTACACCAAACTTTATGCGGATTGATTCTAAGTGATTAATCACACCCACGGGGACTTTGAAAATAGACATATGATAGAGCGGTATAGAACTAATAACTGATTTAAGTAGCTTAAGTCGACCTCCTATAGAAAGAGAATTAAGCTTCCATTTAGAAAGCCTTGAGTACATTATAAACTTAACCTCATCCCAAGAACTGATGTTGACATAACACCACCAACTTTGATGCCAAGGTAGTTAAAAGGAATCGAAAACGTAGAGCATCCAACGATCCTAGCTGTTTTATCCACTTCCACCGAATGAACTGCAATCCCTATTTACTTACTTTTTTGGATATTTATTCTAAGACCCGAGGCCATAAAAAAACACTTCAAAACAGTAATAATAGTATTAATATTTAAAGCATCTCATTCTCCTATAAACACAACGTCATCAGCATAGAATAAGTGAGAAATCACCAAAGAATCATTAATAGTAATACGTTTGAATAAGCCCGCGTCTAAAATCTTGCCAAATGAAACATGTAAACTTTCCATAATTAAGATGAAAAGAAAAGGAGATATAGGATCCCCTTGCTTTAAGCCTTTATGGAAACAAAATTCTAAAGTCGGGCTACCATTAACTAGAACCGACCCCGTAGCAGTTTTAAGACAACCACTAATCCAACCACGCCATTTATCACCAAAACGAAACGCCTTTAAAACGTCATCTAGATAGTCCCACCGAACAAAGTTAAAATATTTTTTCAAAATAAATCTTAAAGATCATAGTTTTAAGCTTCTTGTGCTTACACCAAGATAACAATTCGTTTAGAATGAAAGGCCCATCGAGGATCTGATGATTGGAAACAAAAGTTGATTGTACATCACTTATAAGGTCCGACATAACAAAGCACCTTCTATTTGACAACACCTTAGAAATAATTTTATACACACTTCCGATTAAACTAATAGGACGAAAATCTTTAACAACTTTAGCATCTTAAATGTTCGAGATTAAAGTAATGAACAAAGTATTACAACCACAAGGGAAAGTACCTGAACCAAAAACATAAGAGATAGCAACCACCACATCGTGATCTATGAGACTCCAATATCTACGAAAAAAATTCTAATGTAAAATCATCAAAGCCCGGAGACTTGTTCGTGCCACAATCCTAAATAGTCTGTTTATTCTTGTCATAAGAAATAGAACGTTCCAAATCTTCTACTCGGTCCCCAGATAATCGATTTGGAAATTGGGTATCGTGGCTGATATAGAAATCTTAAGGTTTGGAAAAACGACATGCATAATGATTCTAAATTTCGTGCTTCACCTTACATGGATCGACAAGCCATTCACCATCGGCTAAAACTTCACGAATAGCAAGTTGGGATTTTTTTTATTAAGAATACCTTGAAAGTACTTGGAGTTCTCATCTCCTTCTATGGACCAACGAACCTTAGATTTTGGGCAATGTCCAAAGCTTCAATCGAGTTTACATCTTGAAGATCTTTCAAAAAAGGCGAACGATATTTCACGGTATCTTCACTAAAACCACCTTGATCAAGGACTTTATCCAAATCCAAAATCTTCTTTTGAATTGACAGTTTAGAATCTAAAGATGTTTTCCTAGCTTCTTTAGACCAAATTTTTTATCTTGTTTAAGAATTTGAAGTTTCTTTTTCAAATATACCATACCATTAGTCTCTATAAAATTTGAATTTTTCTAAAAATCCTCAACCATTTATCAAAGCCTTTCATATTAAACCATGAGTGAATAAACAAAATGGAGTAGCTTCATAATCTACATTCAACTCTCTCATAAGAATGGGATGATGATCAGAAATATGTTTATTGGTGCAACATTGACTAAGATCTCCTTTATGTTTTAATGATGTCAAATAAACGTTTGAAACACTTAAAATAACAAACGATAGCCAAATTCTTCAAAACTAGAAAAGTGAATTTGGTGTGTTGGTCACGCGTCAGCACGTGGCCAACGCACCACTCACGGATTTGGTTTTTTTGGATTTTTCAATGTCGGCTTTCCTCTTACACAACACATGTGGAAACTTCAATAAAGGCACGTACATGATATTTGAGCATTTGGGAACACTCCAAATAAGGTTTAGACTTAGAGAGGAGCAAAAACAAATCCTCTCGTTTTAAAAAAAATGCCAACTCAATTCTCTTATCAAACGCCTCTGGCCAAGGCCGAAACTTCTTTATAAACCTAGTATGAACATACTTTCAACATACCATCAAAAGAAAGTATTCATTTGACCTTAATCCAGATTTACGTTGTTTCTAATCATGTAACAAGTTTTACTCCCTTATTGGTCAAACTAAGTCAAAGGTTTCTTTACGTAAACGCATCCTTTCCTGTTATGGGATATGCTTTACTTAAGATGAAAAGCACTTAGATTGTTTGCATCAAGATGATTAGTGATCAAATCCATTGTTGATTATCATAGATTAAGTCCAAGTGACTATTTGAGTTTTTGGTATTTGGAGGTTAATTATACTTTGAGTTTTCTTACCTCCCTACTTATAAATGATTTACAAACATCACATGTATTCCTCACATGTCTCCTACACAATCCATTCTCCTCTAAACATCCTTTTAGTCATTTGTTAATCCCTTCTACCCAACAAATGGTTATGCCTTCCACACACTCTAAACATTCCTTTCCTAAACCATCCCATAATCATATGTGCCCATCTCTTTTATCTCTTATGGAAATGAGATTATTAAACCAAATCAATCCTTTGATTTCCACACTTATCTTCATCCTAGTCATTATCCTTCACAAGCATAAACCTTTATCCATACAAACCTTCCTCAAATAATAACCACATGACAACTTATATTCACCTACACATTATACTTGTTGTACTTATTGTTCCCTACATTCCCCACAAAAGGCTCATTTCCATCAAATCACAACATTCTCCACCACATACATTCTCTATTGATTGTCTTCTTCATCTCACTCACATCCACTCCCAATTGAATGTAAGTAACATACACACACACACTCAAAACTTTCTCTACACACTTTTCCTATAAACCTATCAAGCTTGAATTCAAACCTCACAACATCACTAAAACTTATCGTACACACTTTTCTAACTCACCCTCTCATCTCAACATTTCTAATTTGAATCACAAAGCCACAGGGTCCTTTCCATCACATCAATTCCAACTCATACCTTATCTTTATCTCACATGTTGAAATAGAATTCAAATTTGAATTACAAGCTTTAGGATCCAAACCATCACATTATGACAACTCATCCTTTCTCATCTTTAACTCGCATGTTCAATTGTTTGAATTTCAAATTCAAACTATCCCTCCAACATCCACACTTGCTCACCAAGTTGAGAATATTTATTTGGCATATTCCTTTCTATTCTAACTATGCAAACTCATGTCACACCCCGCTAAGAGTGGAAACACGAGATACGACATAATGTATACATTGCACAAGATACAAGATAAACCATACATTGTCACAAAGAAATTTAGTTTACATTGTTACATTTAACCCGGTCTTGAAAGGGAGTAAACACATGTCTTTAGAAATACGTCTTAGTCAATGACAAATCTTGAATCCAATTTTCTTCCTCTATAAACTACTGATCACCTGAAAATGATACTTGAAAAGGGAAACATAAAGTTGGTGAGCTCGTAGGTTTAGAGGTAAACCTAGTTGCTGTGCTAGAATTTACGTAGTGGACAATTATGCAATATGAAAGCAGAATGTATGCAATAGATTTTGATTTCAACATAGCAACCCCAAGCTATCATAATGTTCCAATGATCATAGCATTCCAATTAGATTCGTAGCATTCACATAGATCGATAACATGTTCAATGATACCAACCATTCAGCCCTAACGGAAAATAGTTTGAAAAGTGGGGCTACGAGAACTCACCGTAACAAGATAATAAGTAGCTGATAGTGTGATAGTCAAACAACGGCGTACAACGGCTTCTAGACACAACCTAACAATTGACCGACTTAGAAATATGTTTGAAATAGATATTTAGATTTTAATGCATAGGAGTTTTGAAAATGTTTTTGTATTACTGGTTTTAGTGGTATTGGTTGCATAGTGGTTGGTGACTTAGACTCGAAGGGGATATGCCAAAGTATGTATGTTAGATAATGTACACTTATACTATTTAAGAAAATAGACAAGTAAAATAACAAGACTTTGATAATAGATATTAATAAATATGTTCCAGTAAATCTATCCGGTAGCCTCAAGTTACCTAGTTTAATTGTATATATTACAAGAAATGACGCGTTTTAATTACACAAAACCATTAAAGAAGTTTTATAATTTAATAATTTATAAAATATGTTTTTGTCTTTTTGTCGAATTATTGAAATAATAATATTTTATTATTTCGTATTTTTGTCGGATTTTTAAGAAAGTGGAAATTTTGTAAAATATTCTAAGTAAAATATTTTTATAGAATTTCGGCATGACCCGTTCGTTTATAAAACGTTTTCCAAGGTTTTAAACCTCATTTTCCGTACATCTTTCCCTAAAACGAAATCAATTCTGACAAAACGACCAAAATCTACGTTTTCGTAACGATTCATCAAATATATTTCTCCAAAAGACTAACTTAACTATACGAGTGTAACTCGTTTTCAAAAAATCCGTTCTAAGTGTTAAAAACGACTAGTTTCCACTTATTGGGCCTTAAGGACCATTAGTAGCCCAAATTGTTGTCACTAGTTATAAAACTCGATTTAGGCCCAACACTAAAGCCTATTTAGAAAATAAGTGATGCGGGTGTCGTAAGGACTTCAACACGAAGTTTTACAACTCCCTAGGCAGTGTACCTAATCGTTGCAGTGTAGTATAGACAAGACTTGGGGGTTGTTATTGTTCTCTAGGGGAATAGCACTGAAGGCCGGATCGAATGTTCACTAAGGTCTAAAGGTTGAAGGAAGATTCTTTTTGCGTTTTTATATTTTATGAAAGCAAGTAAATTCTAGTTTTAGATAGGTTTGGTAAGCTAATTAAACTAATAAACTAAATAACAAATATACAATGAAGCGTATTCACCTGGGATGCACTACTCCTTGTTAGCTATCCAATTCTAACTATTGCTTTGTCACACTTGAGATGTAATGTGTAAGTATTTCCTAGGTCATGAACGGATTACACAAACCCGCCGTCTATTTAATATTTCGTTAGGGCAACACACAAGTAAGGTAGTATGAAGAATATTACAAGGCCCCTAAGAGTATATTAAATGCATGTGAAATATCTTAAGAGGGATCAACCATATAATGGGTAAGGTAGTATGAAGACTGTTACCGATGGTATCCTTTCTACACACTCGCGTTTCCCTAGACATGTCAACAACGATACAGACAAAAGTTGGTTTTCTAAAGCCTAACGCGCACATTCATTAACAAGAAGCAATAGGAAACAAATAAATTATAATCAATTATACTCATTGAATCTGTCACAAACAACAAGATATAATCAATCAATGACAAGTTTCATGCATTCCCATTCCCAAATAAATACTAGATGAATTAGCCAAGCATACTTAAACAAGAGAAATAATAATCAACAAAAGGAATTGATGACATGAATTAAGATATAAGTGATAATCAAACCATTACAAGATGATTATGGATTGAATTAGACCTTCTAAGTTGCTGGAAAAACACCTACCCAAACCCTCTAGTCGGCCCTAGGGTCTTGAGGCTTGATAAGAACGAAGTTACGAGGCTGTATATATAGGCAAACCCTAAGTCGGTTTGTCATGACGGCGTCAGGGTTAACAAGTGACGCCATTGCCACGACTTTTTCACTAAGTTGTAGATTTTCTCGCTGCGATCACGTGGGTTGTTGAATCGTCGAAATCCAAGTTCGTATGAAGGAGTTATGACCAAAACAATATTTGGTACTTCGCGCGCAAGTGAAATGATCTTCTCAATCTCGTGACACAAAATCTTCTAGGGTTTCTTTAGGTCGGCCACGTTTTGACGCCGTCACCTGATCTCTGACGCCATCACTATATAAATCACGACGGCGTCACTATATGCCTGCGACGCCGTCTCCAGTCACTGTTTGCATAAATCTTCATGAGATTTGGTGTAGGTCCGTAATCTTATTCGTTTCTTCTCCAAATGAGCCCAAGTCACGTGTATTTCCTCCAAAAGCCATCCAAGTGCTAAAAACCTAAAAACAAACAATTAAGCACATAATCTAGGCATATTTGTATGATTTAAGGGGTTAAATGACCCCGAAAAAATGTATAAAATGACACCTCATCAAATACCCCTACACTTGGGATTTGCTTGTCCTCAAGCAAATGGACTTTTCTACCTAGACAATAGCAATATTAGGGTCATTTAACCTACTCTTTAAAAGTATTTTACAACACAACCTTCTAGACCTCGTAATAAAGCACGGAAAGTATATACTAGCACCTCACATAAGTGTTTGAGATTCTCTATTTCACTCGGGTGTATAATAAATTATAACATAATGGGGAAACGGAAAATCAACACTCGTTACCTGTCATAGTATATAAATTACCGTAGGCTTGGTAAAGGATCAAACCTCCACCGCTAGGCGCAAGCATTATTCATTACTATCCAAGAGGTCTTTTAAAGGGTTATTGGGTGTAGGTGTAAGATAACATTCACGAAAACAAAAACAGATGGGATACATTTGGGTGGTGACTTTTGGTGAATTTAGAGTGGAATGGTTAGCTAATTATTTATAAGAATACATGTTGGTTTGGTTGCTAAGCCAGAGACTCGGATAAAATATACAAACTCTACAAAACTCTACACCAATCTCTTTCTTTTTCTTTTCTTGACTCTAATATAAATATAAACATAAGCAAATGGCAGCCCATACATTTTTTCACTATTTTTTTATATACATTTTTTGTACACTTTTGCCGTGCTATTGCTTAAACATATAATACATCATGGGGGTTTATAGATACACCCCTACACTTGAATTGTTACATACTCGATTATTTACAATCTAACTAATGACCCGATTTGAGGTGGATCAAAATAACATGGGGCTTATTGAGCTCTATTGGGGGTAATAAATTACTTCTTCCCTAATTCTTTATAAGATGAATACTACCATGAATCCCAATCATCCCAAAACTGTATTTACAAGGATAAGGACTTAGCAACCGTGTACTCAATAATTAACTTGGGTTAAAACAATAATGTACTAAAAGTGAGTACATACAAGGTAGGCTAAGGCGATTTGGGTGTAACGATTGGTTTATAGGTGACAATGCTCTTCATTAATAGTTCGGCTTAACCAGAAAATTACGAGAACCATGAAAAAGGATAGGCTCGGAGGGTTGTACTAAGGGTATCCTGCACTAAAAATGAGTGCATGGCAAGGGTGTGGGATAGTTATATGATCGGTGTGACCATCATAACAATTACAGGTTTAAAACATGGGTTAATCTTAGTGTATCTTTTCTAGCAAATCCTAATACTTACTATGCGGTCTCGGGATGCATCACAAAAACAAGTTCTAGAATTTAATATACTACCGGCACACTCATATAATTTAATACCAATACCAATGCTCCAGAAAAGGCGACAAAGACCATACGTACACATCCGTAACAACGGAATAGACACATATGACTGCATTCGAACCTTAACTCGAGAAAGCTAAAGTACAAATTATCTTGGGTATCAATAATGGATACCTGAATTCCTAAAGATCTAAAGGCGAATCTCACATTTTTAGGGTGGAATTTTGAGGGTTTTTGTGCTAGTCATACACATTCCTATCCATGAGACGCTATTAATACTTGGTTTTCGTCGATATGTGTCATAAAATATTTTAAATTTGGGTCAAAATTACCTTTTTATGCTATGTTTCGATATATTACCCATCATTTTAAGGAACAAGCAAATGGCAAATGAAAGAATAGTTTCTAAGGCTTATTTTCCCCTACACTTAAGTTGAACATTGTCCCCAATGTTCTTTAGAAGTACCCGTAAAAATGAATAAAGGGAAAAGAAAACAAGTAAAAGAAACTAGTACTCCCCTGGTTTGCTCAATAATAGAGAAGAAACATGCAATAACTGGTTAAATTGTCCTCCAAGAATCGTCTAATGAAAACTTCCTAAGAACTTCCAAGCTTCTTCTCGTCAAATATAACAAACAAAATCATATATTCTATTATAGCTCATCATTACTATCGTTCGGGCTATCATCTTAAGAGGTCTTGTAGTGAACGTAATTGAGGAGCTGGACACTTTAAATCGTAAATCAAGCAACTCGTCGATACCCACCCGAAGAGGCACTTCATTATGAAACTCCCTAGTAATAATAGACTTTGATAACCACATATAATTCTCTATATAGTTAATTCCATCTATTGTTTGGTAAAAATGGTTATCGCTATGAACTCACCTTGAGTGAGCAAATGCCAAGTGTATCACAAATAATGCGTCACGCAAATCGTCGAATGCAACCTATTTAATTTAAGGTCGTATAAGTACTAATCACATTGAGTAATCTCTACCATGCATAAGTCTATTTAGCTAATCACCATCTAATTGTTTGAGTGAAAACATATTTATAATTGTAAAACATTTATAAATATCTGAATAATGTAATTATAGTTATTCCTGGTAGGGTATTAGTTACTCCTGGTAGTGTTGTAGTTACTCCTGGTAGTTATAGTTATTACTACTGGTAGTATATTAGTTACTCCTGGTAGTGTTATAGTTTATTTTCTAAGTCTGACCCGACTATAATGACCCACTAAATCACATTTTCATGACTCGGGTTCTAAAGAGAATTTATGCGAAACGATATTTTGAACAACTTTCCAGTTCTGTCCGAGACCCGAAACTCGACCGAAATGGGCGAAAAAGCACTCGCATCAGATCTGATGCAGTGTATTAATTACCAAAAAGCCAGATTTTGCCCCCGCCTTACGACCCGTTATCACTCGCTTTTAGACTTAAAGAACCTCGCGGGGAAGTAAAACGACCTTCCGAACGACTTTCATGTTTCGGCCGAAGGCCGAAACGGACTCGAAAGTGCCGCAAATACCATCTTAAAATCCTGACAGAAACCACTAACTTAACAAATGCTGGATTTTTATACCTCGAATATATACCTCGTTTTCGCTCTAACTTTTTCGTTATAAATCCGTTTGACAAGTTTCTTACCTTTTCGGAATCGTCGTGAATCATACTACTTTATAAAAATATAAAATAATGTGTTATATATACGAATTTTGGACAGAATCTTTGAGTGACCTTGTTGAATCCATTTTTAACCTTGCTTTTATACCTTACTACTTTTGTAGTTAATCATTTTTACACCAACTTAATATGGTACAATACTTTCTCATCCCTTTTAACATGATATTAGCAATATCTCAACATATATAATAGTGTGCAAAATGATCATTACAAGTAAAAACTCCATTTACATGTTAAAAATCCTACATGGTGATTCAAGCTACAATAGAACTAACATATGCATAAAATGAATATTGAAAGAACATAAAGGGTTCTAGATGACCTTATGGTGTATGATGATGATGATCAATGTAATCTAAACCCTTGTTTAGATAAAAATCCAAAGCTTTCAAGCTATGAAAACCCTAATTTAATATGAAACCCAAAATCTTGATTTCTTGCTTCAACACTTGTAAATCCTTAACCAATACTTGGAAATAACTTAGGACATCTTAGATATGATATGAGAATGTGTAAATAAGTGATAGAAAAATTTAGTATGGATAGTTTATAAGGGGGGAGGGTTGAGCCGTGGGTTTGGTTGAGAGAAAGAGAGGTAGAAATTGTTTTTAGTTAAGTGTTGAGAGTGTGTAGATGTTAGCTCTTGCATGTAAGTAGTATATATATATAAGGTGGTAAGATATTAGCAAAGTTTGACCAAGAAAATCAAAGGGGGAGGGAAATGGGGCGTTGGAGTCAAGGGAGCAAGATGAGTGAAATGGGGATGACTAGTGGTCAAAACCACTAGTCATGACCCTTCTTAATGGTTTATGTTTTCATGTTTCCTCATGTGGGAATCATCCCATGGTTTTAAGGATGATGTTCACTAGCTCTTTTCTTTCTTGCTAATTTAAATGGTTACTTGCATGGATAAAAGTTGAAGTAAATGGAAAGTGTAGATTTTTATTAATCAAGTGTATGTATTTGTTTGTTTGATACATAGAAATTTCGGCTCATGTGTTTTATGTAGCTAAAGTTTTATAAAACTTTTAGCATTATATATAAACATAGGTATTCGTTGAAGTGTAAATTAATTGACGTGGTTCCGGGTATGCCTAAACTCAATTTATCGCGAAACGTATACACTTTACGTAACCGAGAAAAAAAATAAAATAAACAAAGACCATAATTATTCTCAAAATAATTATGTAATACTTGATTGATGTAAACGCTTAATTGTTTGATGCCCGTTTACATTGAACGCTAAATTTTAGCTTACGCTATTTTACTTAGTACATGAAATTACAAGCAAACGCGTACGACACTAAAAATAAATAGTAGATTTATCGACGTCGTCAATGACTTGAAAACACAGGGTGTTATAGTAACGATTGGTTTATAGGTGACAACGCTCTTCATTAATAGTTCGGCTTAACCAGAAAATTACGAGAACCATGAAAAATGATAGGCTCGGAGGGTTGTACTAAGGGTATCCTGCACTAAAAATGAGTGCATGGCAAGGGTGTGGGATAGTTATATGATCGGTGTGACCATCATAACAATTACAGGTTTAAAACATGGGTTAATCTTAGTGTATCTTTTCTAGCAAATCCTAATACTTACTATGCGGTCTCGGGATGCATCACAAAAACAAGTTCTAGAATTTAATATACTACCGGTACACTCTCATAATCCTAAAGTAACCAATACCAATGTTCCAGAAAAGGCGACAAAACCACGCATACACATCCGTAACGACGGAATAGACACACATGATTGCTCACTCCTTAACTCGAACAAGCTAAAGGTATGACATCTAAGGGAGAACCTCACATTTTGGGGGGTGGAATTTGAGGGTTTTTGTGCTAGTCATAAAAATTCTTATCCATGAGACGCTTTTTGTGTTATCATACACTATTTCCATATCCCCATGAGACGCTATTTAATACTTGGTTTTCGTCGGATATGTGTCATAAAATATTTTAAAATTTGGTGGTCAAAATACCGTTTTTATGTATGCTATGTTTCGATATTTTACCCATCATGTTAGGAACAAGCAAATGGCAATAGAAAGAAAAAGTTTCTTAGGCTTATTTTCCCCTACACTTAAGTTGAACTTAACTGTCCCCAATGTCTTTAGAAGTACCCGTAAAAATGGAATAAAGGGTAAAGAAAAACAAAGTAAAAGAACTGTTATCCTCGTTTGCTCAATAATAGAAAAGAAACATGCAATAACTGGTTAAATCGTCATCCAAGAATCGTCTAATGAAACTACTAAAGAACTTCCAAGCTTCTTCTCGTCAAATATAACCTGTAATCAAAGACAAAGACAACTACACCAAGCATAAAATCTATGGGTGAATAATAAATACAACCTCATTAACTAGGTTTAGACTCTACGAAAACAAATAAAGGATAGGATGAGTGTGTTAATTTAATTGTGGTTTCCTGCAGGTTTTTAGGAAAAATACAAATTCTAGAAATTATACAAGATTAATTTCTCAAAAATTAAATAAAATCGAATTTTCCTGTAGCAGGCCTGGCGACGCCGTCAGGATTAATCCTGACGCCGTCTCCATGGTCTGTAAAGAAAAAAATTTCTTTCTTCAAAAATTCTTGCACGCAAGTTCCCATTAGTTATTTTCTGCAAAAACCACAAAAATAGTTAACACAATCATATGACTCAAAACAAACACACAAGACACTCTTAAAATGCATGAAATAAAAGATTAGGTTGCCTCCCAAAAAGCGCTTGTTTTTGTTCGATTCACAAGCCTGACTCTACACTTATTTGACGAGTAAAAGGTAGGTCTCCCCTACACTTACTGTTAAGTGTAGGTGATAGTAGCGATACATACCATTTCGATGGAGGTATGCCACCTGAGGTGAAGGCGGTGTGTGAATGGTCAAGGGTTCTACTACCTTCATCCTAAAGCTACCCGAATCCTTTGGTTGGATGGGTGGATTTGAAGTTGGAGAAAAATTATGACAAATAATCAGGGTTATGTCATTCTCATAGAGATTATGATCCAACGATTCTTTATCCATTCTGGTTCCCATCATCTTTATCTCGACTTCATCTTCATCTTAGTACTCAAGCTTATTTTCCTCAAATGAATGAAGTATTGGCATTTTAAGGTTGGAATTTAGGTATTGGTGAGGGATTCTATAGATAGTGGGTTTAATATTAGATATCATCGAGAACCTATGATAGGCTTGAGTATTTCAGGGGTTACGGTAGGGGTGTGAGTAGGAAATGTAGCTACCTTTTTGGTTTTTATGGAATAAGCTCGTTGTGCCTCTATTTTGACCTTCAGGGTTGCTATTAAACTATCCGCGAGACACATGAATGTGTCTTTTGTTTTTCTCATATCTTCCTCTAATTGCCTAATTTGATCCTCTTGATCATCAATTATTTTCAGTATTCGTCCCTCAAACTCCTCCTGATAAGGTCTTTTAGGAAACGTGAATCCTCCCTCATAATACAATAGCACTTCATTCCTCATCAAATATTCTACTCGACACTACATACTTTCTAACTCATGTTCCAAATTGCCATCTATGTAGTCGGGACTTCCTTTTTCAGAAAAGATTGGTTCATTCCACTTTTTTTCTTCGTATTGGGCTAAATCCTCGATGGTTTCCCATGCTTCTTCAGGCCTTAATTTTCTAAGTCTCCTGCCTGCTGCATAGTCAATGGCCATCTGGGTGGTGTAATCAACATGATCGTAAAAGATTTAAACTTGAAGCCATAGATAAAGACCATGATAAGGGAATTTTTAGAGTAAGTCCTTAAAACGAGTCCACACTTCATAGAGAGATTCGTCTTGATGTTGTTGGAACATCAAGATATCCTTTCGAAGTTTATCCATTCTTCCTGGTTGGAAAAACTATGCGAGAAAACGAGTGGTGAGATCATCCCAGGTCAAGATGGATCTTGCGGGCAGACAATCAAGCCAATTGATAACTTGGTCACGAAGAGAAAAGTAGAATAGACGCAAATGAGTGGTATTTCTTGTAGCACCATTAAGGTCAATAGAATCTACAATCTTAAGAAAGTCCTTAAGATGTTGGATCGGGTCTTCGGACATAAGTCCATGGAATGCACATCTGTTTTGCACTAATCGGAAGGTGTCGGATCGTAGGGGGGCACCTTAGCTCCTTCGGGAAGCTCAATGGAGTTGTGGTAGCCCTCGTGGCTAGGTCGGGAGTAATCTCCTAAGGTACGGGGTCGGTTTGAATTTTCGTCTCCTATGATGGTCAACAAAAGAGTTGGTTTGGTTACGAACAAAAGGAACAAAGAAGAGATAGACTAAAAGAAAGCTACTTGACAAGAAATTAAATCTTACTTGATAGGAATCTTGTGAGTAGACCTAAGCTAGATTGAATCCGAAACCTACGGTATTCCCCACGCAGCGGTGCCAAAAACTTAATGCGGGTGTCGTAAGGACTTCAGCACGAAGTTTTACAACCCCCTGGGCAGTGTACCTAATCGTTGCAGTGTAGTATAGGCAAGACTCGGAGGTTGTTACCGTTCTATAGGGGAATAGCACTGAAGGCCGGATCGAATGTTCACTACGGTCTAAAGGTTGAAAGAAGATTCTTTTTGCGTTTTTATATTTTATAAAAGCAAGTAAATTTTAGTTTTAGAGAGGTTTGGTTTTAATCTAATTAAACTAATAAACTAAATAAAAAATATACAATGAAGTGTATTCACCTGGGATGCACTACTCCTTGCTAGCTATCCAATTCTACCTATTACTTGAGTTGTCACACTTGAGATGTAATGTGTAAGTATTTCATAGGCCATGAACGGATTACACGAACCTGCCGTCTATTTAATATTCCGTTAGGGCAACGCACAAGTAAGGTAGTATGAAGACTATTACAAGGCCCCTAAGAGTATATTAAATGCATGTGAAATATCTTAAGAGGGATCAACCATATAATGGGTAAGGTAGTATGAAGACAGTTACCGATGGTATCCTTTCTACACACTCGTGTTTCCCTAGACATGTCAACAGCGATACAGACAAAAGCTGGGTTTCTAAAGCCTAACGCGCACATTCATCAACAAGAAGAAATAGGAAACATGAATTATAAATTATAATCAATTATACTCATTGAATCTGTCACAAACAACAAGATATAATCAATCAATGACAAGTTTCATGCATTCCCAAATAAATACTAGATGAATTAGCCAAGCATACTTAAACAAAAGAAATCATAATCAACAAAAGGAATTGATGACATGAATTAAGATATAAGTGATAATCAAACCATTAAAAGATGTTTATGGATTAAATTAGACCTTTTAAGTTGCTGGAAAAACACCTACCCAAACCCTCTAGTCGGCCCTAGGGTTTTAGGGCTTGTTAAAAATGAAATTATGAGGCTGTATATATAGGGAAACCCTAAGTAGGTTTGTCACGACGGCGTCAGTGTTAACAAGTGATGCCGTCGCCATGACTTTTTCACTAAGTTGTAGATTTTCTCCCTGCGATCGTATGGGCTGTTGAATTGTTGAAATCCGAGTTCGTATGAAGGAGTTATGACCAAAACAATATTTGGTACTTCGCGCGGAAGTGAAATGATCTTCTCAATCTCGTGACACAAAATCTTCTAGGATTTCTTTAGGTCGACCACGTTTTAACGCCGTCACCAGATCTCAGACGCCGTCACTATATAGATCACGACGGTGTCACTTTGTGCTGCGACACCGTCTCCAGCCACTGTTTGCCTAAATCTTCAAGAGATTTGGTGTAGGTCCGTAATCTTGTCTGTTTCTTCTCCAAATGAGCCCAAGTCACGTGTATTTCCTCCAAAAGCCATCTAAGTGCTAAAAACCTAAAAACAAATGATTAAGCACATAATCTGGGCATATTTGCATGATTTAAGGGGTTAAATGACCCCGAAAAAGTGTATAAAACGACACCTCATCAATAATTCCAACAAATAATCCACAAAGTATAGTTAAGGCTCACAGACCAAAACTAAGCCATGGCTTGGACTTAGCTTATTGGGTCGTGACCTAATAATCCCCAAATAAGCTATCCTTAGCTTATCTTTAAGCCGTTAAGCTATATGAGTTTCTTAAATACCAAAAATATAGCTAAAACAAAACCATAAAATAACCAGGCCATAAAAAGGTCCACAATCCATCCGCGACATATAATATTCCTTGTTAGCCGTAGACCATAAAGAGTCAAAAAACAATATTTTTAGCTTATTAATAAGCTAATAAGCTACGTAGTATGTTTAGTTCTCAGAATAAGCTATCAAAATAAGTAGTAAAAATATGACAAGAGAGGTAAATAACAAAAACTACTTTCTTTTTGGTCTATTGTTGTGTTCGAAACATATAAGCCCTAAAATAAGCTCTCTAAAGCTTATCAATATATCGAATAAGCCATAATCTATAATAATCAAATAAAGTCTCTTCACCAACAGAACCACTTTATTAAAATGACCTACCCTTGTTTCCCTTTTACCTTAGTTCGAAACAAACGCACCCTTTTATAGGGTTTCGTACATTTTTCGTGTTTGATTTTTAGTAAACGCACTGTACAACTAACATCTATGCATCATTAGACATTCAAAATTACAAGTTAAATTAAAATTTGAAGACTTACAAAAGAGGGTTTTGAAGATGAGATCGACACGAAACCAAACAACCCAAATGTTGTTTTTGTATACCCACTCCTATTAGAATCAACCCGGTACGCTTAGACCTCTATTTTTTTTATCAATGTTAGAAAATAAATGTGTTTGTGTGTGTGTGTGTGTGTGTGTTTTTTGAAATGAGGAGACATGTGAGAAAAATCTTGATATACATGTACCATGGGAGACAAAAGCCCTAAAAAGGTGCCTCCTTGTCCCCTAGATGGTTCGACCGGTGGTGGAATCCTAGGGCGATCCTAGTTGCCTTCCAACACTCGTCGAGTTCACTAACGCTCCTAACTCGTGATTTAAAATGTGACCCGAAGTTTTCTAGTATTTTTATTGGATTCAAAAATACATTTCCATGAACTTAGAATATTCACACGATATGTTTTATAGTTAGTTTGGTTTAAATCAAGCATTGAACATTTACGGACGTGCCGGAACGCGTTGTTTGACATTTTAAGCCGTTTGCAAGACAACCTCCCAGAAATTGATCAAATATAGATAAAATCATTTAAATGAAATAGTTATATGAATAAAATAACTATTTAATGATAAACATAGAAATTGACTGCCGTCAACACGGTCACTGATCCTGACGGATGCAATAAAAGTCAAAAGTCAAAGGGCTGAATAGAACATTATGAGACTGGAAAATCGACAAAGGTTACATAAGTGATCAATGCAAACGTGAGTGTTTGGGAAGTGATAGCTTGTAGTAAAAGACTCATTATAGTAGAAAATTGTTGACTGACAGCCGGTTACACCGTAACTGTTTACGCACCGTAAAAGTCAACAAAAGTAAAAAACTGAGCTATTTCATAGAAATTCATTGAGATAGAATTATGAAAGTGCACAGTCATAGTATTTTAAGATACTATAACTTTGAGAAAATTCACCGGTTGTCACAGTCTCACCCCCTTAAAAGAATTTCGTCCTGAAATTTAACTGGTGCTAGTGCTAAAAAGATGTGGGTATTTGATTCTTACGTTCCTAAGTAAATTCAGGACCTCGTTTCAAATTTCATTGCTGTTAGCCTCAATTTATTGAGTCGAACAAGGAAGTTCGGTCACTCTACGATGGAGCTTCGGTCTTTAATTAGTTAATGTTGTAATAGAATATTATCGGGAATCGGGCTCGATAAATAATCTAATATTGTATATGTTTCGGGTTTAATCCCAAGCAAAACCCGAGCCCGGGTCCTAGTTAAATATCCCGCGCGGTATTGATTCGTAGTTTTACATACATATAAAATAATATACTTATAGAGAAATTAAGGAAATCCCCAAGTAACCCTCGGACAATTCCACTCACAAAGATATATATAGAATACGTATTATAAACCGGGTAAGTATGCTCACCCGGGTCGTTATCCCCAATGATTAGTGAGGCATGATATCCGGTTCCTACTTTTCTCCTACCATGGTTTTTGTCTGATCGTTGACTCGGATATTTTCCAAGGGTAGCAAATGTTTCATCGGGGAGACGTTGTCGATTTTCCTAACATTTTTAGATTGTCGGTCTTTCCTGTTTGTCTGAAGTATGAATTTTCGGTTGATTCTTTGCCCTGAGTTCCCTCTAATGTTTGAAATCAAGATCTTATCTCATCTAAGTTGCTTAACTTTTCTGACGAGGGTTTCGTTTGGTTCTTCCATAACATGAAATCAATCATCAAGCTGACTTCCTATGGGGTGATAGCTAGTTAATCATCGGCCAGGCTTTATGATGTGCGCTAAAACACACATCGTTTATACCCCGTAAAGCACTACTAATCGGACTAAAAATTCTAAAATATGGATAATTATCTTGCAAATATGTTTGTTTGGTATTTTTTATGTCTTGCAGGTAAAAATGATTGAAATAGGGGAGCAAAAACGGGTAACTACGGGTTCATCGCGATCAAAAATTGCCCTATTATTCAAATTCAAGAAAAAGTCGTAAAAAGTACCCGAGCATGCCATTAGAAAGAGCACTGGAAAAACGAGTTTGCTCGGTGTCCTGCAGTTCTTATTGGGCCTAGTCCAGTAACCCACTTAGGGGGGGGGGGAGGTTGGGTTCGGACCAGTTCCAATGGAGCTAAAGCCCAACGAAAAGCCCAATAGAAATTAAGATCTAAATTTATTAAGTGGGTCTGACATCAGCATGACGTCATCGTCACATGATCAAATTAAATCCTAAGCCCTCACGTGAGGGCGCACTATCTTTGGAGGGACAAGTAAAATATCTCCACGTGGCGATGTAGAAAATAACCATCATCAATTAATTCTTGAGCTTAATAAAAGAAAGATAGCAATCATTGATCCAAACAGTCAAAAATATTGCGTACAAAGGATAGAGTATAATGGGACACGTGCCCTTCATCGAGTGGATTATGAAGCTGATATTTTCCTAACGATCTGAGGAAGCACACACCGACACTAATCATTGGTTAATTAATTCTCCAATCATTGGGTTAATTTACACAATTACCCCTCCTACTTGGCTATAAAGGGAACACGCTCCCTTCATTTTTTAGCACCTAGGCTTTTAGTTTTCTTAGTTTTAGTTTTAAGTTTTTAGCTTATTTCAGTTTTCTAGTAGCTTATTTCTGAATTTCGTGCTTATGTCACAAGCTTATTAAGAAGATGTAATGAAAATGGTTTGAAGTTTGTTGAAGATCTCATTTTGCTTATCTTTTGCTTAATCGTTCGTTTCCTTTTCTTTTTTTGTGTTAGCTTATTCTATAAGCTGATTTTTCATGCTTATTTTTGTAGCTTATTATTGTTAAAAGTTCTTAACGACTTAGATAATGAATCCTAAAAGCTTTCCAAGCTAATTCGACTCATTCTAAATCGTTTTTAAGTACTTTTTGAATTAATAAGCTAGAATAAGCTCGAATATAGATTATTGTTGTGCTTATATCGTTTTAGTTTAATTAGAAGATCATGTTTTCTGTTAAGATAAGCTTCTAAATAGCTTATTTGGTTTAGAGTGAGCTAATATTGCTAGATCGATCTTTTGAGAGCTTATTTGCTTATTAGTTTTGTCGTTTGAATCGTTTAAGTGCTTTTAGCTTATTTAGACTTATAGTTGTTGCTTATGTTTGCTTATTGATTTAGTTTTTAGCTTATCACGTTTAGTATTCTGCTTATTTAGTTGTTTAGGTTGTTGATCTCAAAATCATTGGCTTATTATTAAGGATTGAAGTTTAAGTATCGAATTTGGCTTAATCTCGTTTGCTTAATAAGATCAGTTTGAGCTTATTCGTTTAAGATGGTGATAGAAATAATTGGAACGTGGCTTATTTTGTTAAAATATTACTAGTGCTTAATCGATTTAAGTGTTTTTCTTTAGGATAGCTTATTTCGATTGAATGAAAAGTGCTGATTCTATAATCGTTTTCGTGGCTTATTCCTGAGTTGTAGCTTTTTCGTGTTTGCTTATTGGTTCGGGCTTATTAATTTGGCTTATTCTTGTAATAAGTTTTAACTAGGACACGTTTGGTTAATAAGAGTGATATTGGTCCTTTTGTGTATAGGATTGGGCCATCGGTAAACTAGGTATGAATTGGGCCAGTGTTTGGTTTATGGATTGGGCTTGCGAGTTAATATAGAAATTGCAATTTTGATGTATAAATTAGATTTGGTCTATTATAAACTTGGGCTGGCTGTTTTCTTGGTTTGTAAATTGGGCTTACGAGTTAAAAGTGAAAATAGTAAATTGTGTATACATTAACAATTTATGTTTAATTGTTTGACTTTTGGTACCGGTCAACTAATGAGGCATGTAGCTTATGGGTTTAATAAGCTAGACCGAATTTGATTATTTGTTTTAGCTAAATAAATCGGGTGGTATTCGTTTAATTGCGGGTCTTCAATTCGGTTCCAATTTCTATCTTTTTTCAATACCTTAGTGTAGCTTAGTATAAAAATGTTTTGCTTTGCTTATTTGATCATTATGAGTAGCGAGTAGTTTTATTAGTGTTTGTTAAGTGAAATTATGAATTGGGATTTAAGTGTTGAAAAA
The DNA here is from genome assembly GCA_026074375.1 of Tanacetum coccineum. Taxonomy (NCBI): domain Eukaryota; kingdom Viridiplantae; phylum Streptophyta; class Magnoliopsida; order Asterales; family Asteraceae; genus Tanacetum; species Tanacetum coccineum. The sequence continues at coordinate 43,987 of BQNB010004159.1, read as the reverse complement.
GGTTTAATTGATTAATAATTTTGGATTATTTAGATTTGTGGTTTAAATATTTTAAAGGGCAAAATCCGAAAAAATAGTTAAACTACACATCTAGTAATTAATATCTTTTTAAGAGGTTTTTATCAAAATAAGTCAACGTTGTGAGATAAAATTATTTTTTAAGGACATTAATTCGTTAATGAACCTTCATTCACACTTAATGAACTTTTCACATCACTTAGTAAGCATTTGCATCTTTATAATCTTTTAGATCATTTTTAGCATAATTCTTGTAGCTTAATTGTTAGCATAATTTTAGTATAATTTTCTTAGTATTAAAAAAAAGTTTTCAAAACCAAAAACCTTTAAAGATAATCAAGCATTATACTTTGAATACATAATCGTGATTTGTTCAATTCAAACCTCGTTGGGTCATCGACTCCGGAAAGATTGATTATTGTTTGTCCTCAAGAAATTTTCACATCCTACGGGAAATACTATACTATATATTACTCGACGAGCACATTTCGTGCGGATCGGTTTTTGGCGCCGTTGCCGGGGAGGTTTTGTTACGATCATCATGTTTTGTTTCGCGGTGGATGCCTTGAAGATCCTTTCTCTTTAGAAAGTTTAATTTCAAGACCTAGTTTACTATATTAGAACCTATAGTTTTCTCTCTTCTCATTGTAAAATACTAACGTTTGTAATTAAAATTCAATGGAGGTCAATTTCACCATGAAGGAATTAGGAGTCAAATCAAGACTTGGTGTTGTGGTCATGGCTTGTGTGGTGTGGTCAAATACTGCTAAAAGTTGAAACTATGGCATTTCTAACCAAGCTTATCCCACTAAGTGAAAAGGAGTGCTAGTCTATAGTAATTATCAGGCGATCATATAGGCGAGGGTAAGCTAGCCCGTCCTTAGGTAAAATTATCATAAACCTTAAGCTAAGTAATAACTTTAAATCTAACTTAACTCCACAACTCAATTAAACAAGAACTGTCATGAAATTAAGCTAAAGATTAAGCTGTTATTACAAGCTTAACATTTTTGAAAAGTCTGCTCAATTCGAGTTTCGCTCAAAACAAACGAATTGGTATGTACGGCTTAGATTGATGAGGTTAGCGAAGAAGGTTAGGGGTACAGTCAAGGAAAGTGAGTCGTTCAGAGGGAAATCAGTAAAGACGATGGGGAGAAGGCATCGTGTTTGTAGAACATGTTAGGAACACGAAAGTTTCGGTCACTTCTATAGATATCATTAGATAGCTCGTTTAGTTATTTTTGGAAACTTGCTAGGCTAGTTAGCCCAAGGCCTATGGAAGTCCCATGTAAGCCATGTACATAGTCGGCCATAGGAAGTATAAATACCCTTTCCATGCTATGGAAAAGGTGTTGGTTGTTCATTATTTCACACACATTAATGCATTTTCTCTTCATGTTTACTTTCTCTCTATAAAGTGTTTATCCAATCACTCTCTCTCTAAAACTATCCTATAACTACCTCCTCATTTCCCTCATCTTAGTAAGTTTGATTAGAGATTCTTCAATTGGTATCAAGAGCCATAGAGTGGTATGCTTAGTTTTTGTGTTTGAGTTTGTTTTTATTCGTGTAGTTTTGTGTTCTAAACCGTAGCTTTTTCTTGTTCTTTCTTTGTTTTGAAGCTTCTCCTTACACTAAAAAAAAAAGAAAAAAAAAAAAAAAAAATAAAAGATCATTTACATAGGTAAATTTGATCTAGTATCCTTGGATATTGGTGTATAAGATTTGAATCAAGAAAAAATCAATTTTTTTCCTACTTTAGTTTTCGAAAAACCTTATAAAGTACAAATCTTGATTTTGAAACTTTTGGCTTAAAAACATAGAAAGTGTATATTTTTAAGGTTCCCTATAGGTTAGTAATACTGAGTTTGTACCAACGAAAATTTGGATACAATCTATCAAAAAGTGTACTTTTTAATGGTTTTTAAAATTTTGGGTTTTAATCATATCAAACCGATCTACCTACAAGTGCCGGGAAACCGATCTACCTAACTCCTAGTTGGAACCGATCTACTCTCACTTTAGTTGAACCAGCTCTATTCAATTCTAGTTTGCAATCAATGGTCTCTTCAATCTCTAGTTGAACCGAGTCTACTTCACCTTTCGTTGGAACCGATCTATTCATTTCTAGTTGGAACCGATCTACTTCATCCACTATTTGAACCGATCTACTTCATCTTAGTTGGAACTGATCTATTCTTTTCTATTTGGAACCGGATTCTACTTCATCTCTAGTTGGAACCAGTCTACTTCACCTTTAGTTGGAACCGATCTATTCATTTCTAGTTGGAACCGATCTACTTCATCTCTAGTTGGAACCGATCTACTTCATCTTTAGTTGGAACCGATCTATTCATTTCTAGTTGGAACCGATCTACTTCATCTCTAGTTGGAACCGATCTACTTCATCTTTAGTTGGAACCGATCTATTCATTTCTAGTTGGAACCAATCTACTTCATTTTTAGTTGAAATCGATCTACTAAATTTTTAGAATTATATGGTTTATTTCTTTGACTTGTAAAATCTCATGATACATTAACTTGTTTTCCTGATTTTGTCAAGAATTGTAAAATCCCGTATAAGTTTCAAAACATAAAACACACAAAAGACAACTCATAACAACACAATTACTTTCAATCACCGTACAATCAAATAATAGTCTTTTAACATACAAATTTCTCAATGACGACTCTTACCGACAAAGTGATTCTTTCGGGTGCTGACAATCGTCCACCAATGTTGGAAAAAGATATCTACGATTCTTAGAAAAGCATAATGGAGCTATACATGATGAATAGACAACATAGACGAATGATCCTTGAATCCATTGAAAATGGTCCACTCATCTGGCCTACGATTGAAGAGAATGGTGTGACAAGGACAAGAAAATACTCTGAATTGACTCCTGCAGATGCAATTCAAGCTGATTGTGATGTCAAAGCAACAAATATCATTCTCCAAGCATTACCACCAAAGGTCTATGCACTTGTTAGCAATCATCGAATCGCCAAGGAACTTTAGGAAAGAATCCAACTTCTCATGTAAGGAACTTCATTGATGAAACAGGAAAGAGAGTGTAAACTATATGATGAATTCGATAAATTTGCTAAAAGAAGGGAAAACACTCTGAATTCTCTTGAGATTTCCACTACTACTCGATGACATGAACATCTACAATATGAAACTGGAACAATTTCAAGTGAGCACCAAGTTCTTGAATACCCTTCCTCCTAAGTAGAGCAAATTTGTGACATATGTCAAACTGGTTAGGGACTTGCTCACAACTAATATTGATCAGCTTCATGCTTATTTAGGATAACACGAATTTCATGCAAATAAAGTTTGTTTAATGCATGAAAGCAACTCAGATCCGCTTGATTTGGTTGTAACCCATCAGTTGACCCACTCTCCTTATCAAACTCATCAAAACACCTACCAAAACTCCCAATTTCAACCACGAAGTTTACTATATAAAATAAAAATAAATCACTCTCCATAGTAAGGTATCACATTATCAGTCTCAACAATACGTCAGCCAATCAACCATCAACACCTCCTTTCAATCACAGTTATCCATACCAATGATTAAAATCATTCGTTTCACCACAAAACGTTTATTCGCCCACATCAAATCAAATCATCATCATCAACACTTTTACATAGCGGTAATCCATCCTCGAATTGGAATTTGCTCCCACAGTCAACCAACAACCACAACAACTTGAATTTCCCCAACTAGAATCAGGTCTAACTGTTCCAGTGTTCAAGCAAGATGACGATCCCATTGACGCCATCAACCATATGATGTCATTGCTATATGCAGTTCAGTCCACATCTCGCTATCCTACTACCAACAACCAGCTAAGGAATTCGTCAAACCCTAGGCCACAAGCTACCATTAATGATGGAAGAGTGACTATACAACCAGTACGAGGGAGGCAAATTCTTTGCTATATCGTACCAATAGATAAAGATACTAGGACCTATACTCCAGGAGCAAGTGGAAGCAATTCTGGGAAACAAAGGACTGTTATTTATTACAACTACAAAGGGGAGGGACACATGTCCAAACAATGCACTAAACCTAAAAGGAAATGGGATGATTCATGGTTTAAGGATAAAGTGTTGCTGGTACAAGCTCAAGCAAATGGTCAAATTCTACATGAAGAAGAGCTAGATTTTTTGGTAGATCCAGGAATTGCAAAAGAAGCCACCCAGACAGTCATTACCCATAATGCCGCTTATCAAGCCAATGATTTGGATGCATATGACTCTGATTGTGATGAACTCAAAACTGACAAAGTTGCTCTCACGGAAAGTTTGTCTCATTATGGTTCAGATGTTCTCGCTGAGGTACATAATCCTAATAATATGGATACAGTGGTTAATCATTAAATATGTGTGTCTGTGGCAGGTGCCGAGAGTCTCATGGTGAAGGGTTCGTTAGGAAATCGGGGCTGCATTGAGGAAGTAAGAATAGCATTACAAACCCATGTTTGCGAGATCATCCTCCCGAAGAATTTGGTTTATGGGAAGGTCATATATCTTCACCTTGCAAACTGCTTATTAGCGAAAATATAAGCATAATAGCATAAAAAGTAACCAATTCCAGTTTTGCACTTAAGCAAGACCATAACTGAGCCACTAGCTTCTTTCCTAGCTTTGTTTAGGTTAACATCAGGTGTAAATAATAAAATGAGGGCTAATAGTTATGAGTCGCCTAATTACCTTATTTTAAGAAGTTTGGGTTTGTAGAGTTTGTAAATACTCTAAATATTTGACTATCCAACCAATTATGAAACCTTGCTTAATTGGTGTTTAAGTATTAGTCGTATACAGTTTTATTTGAATGTTTTTTTAACTAATTTGCTGCATTGGAGCCTCGAGTAAATGGCTATGATTTGTGTTTTTTGCCTCCTACAATGAATAAGGGAAAATTTTAAAGCATGTTTTGATATCTGGATCGTCTTAGGAAAAGGTCTCAATTATAGTACCAACTACGTCTGAACTTTGTTGAGAACATTGACTTGAGGTGTTTTATACATGAGACGAGCATCACTAACTTGATAACTACATTCATAGTGAGACACATTGTTTAAAATAGTTGATCTTGAGCATCTCATCGGTAACTAAGTCAATTTACCAATTTAAAGTAACACTACAAGCACATCAAGAATTCAAAATAATGTAACATAACAGATACTTAACAAACAAATCACCTGATGAAAAACACACAAAGTTTCCCCTACCCCACTTCAAATACTAAATCCAACAACAGAACCTAAAAGCTATAATATTGCTAGATTATTAACACTGTTGACTCATTTTCCATACAGTCCTTCAAGAGATTTCAATAACATAATGTTTACATGTTTCAAAAAAGTTAGTTGAACTTATTTAGTTGGCTATTTTTTCATCGTTCTACAACCGCCATTCAAATTATCCTTTTCAGATTTTAGTTGGTTTATATTGATTGTTGTTTTGTGCAGGCATGCGTATTGATTGGAAAGGCTGGAGACACTATTTAGACGTTGCAAAATAGGTCAGGGGCAACGATCCAAATCACACGGGATGCGAAGGCTGGTCCCGATTCGACAAATTGTCAAGGTGCTAACTTTATTCTCTTTTACATCTATATATGCTAAAAAAACTGATTTCGTAAATGATAAAACGGATAAAAAAGGTTGATACGATTTTCCGTTTAATGATTTAAAAAGGTTAGAAAATAAACAGAGGGAGTTGTGGTGGGTTGGGTCACGGGTAATGGACCAGATCACGTAATGGACCAGATCATGGGGGTTACACCTATTTAGAGGGGTTTTATAAGATGCTATTACGTAATTGTATTGTAGGTTGTTTACTTATTCTTTATTTCGTAGTTTAAAGGGGTATATATTCATACCTTATGGTTTTGCTAATGAGTATCAGTTTTTCTTTGTTAACTGATCAAATAGCAAAAAGTTTACCTAGACCAAAATTCTTCGACCTATTAAGTTTGGTAATATTATTTTATATCGTATTGATGTGGCTAAACATAGTAACTTTAATCGTACTATAATATTTTGATATGCTTCTTTATGTCGTTTGCTAATCTATCCTACAACCATAACTAAACCTACGTTTAAACACTTTGGTATGTATCATTGAAAGGTTTAGTTTCGCGGAAGGTTCAAGCTAAAAATGGATATCAATAACTACTCTTGTTGTGGGTAATTCTTAATTTGTGGCACAAGATTCGTATGTCAGATTGATGCTTTTTTTAGAGGGAAAACAAGTGTATGTGTTTTCTCAACTTTTTTTGTTCATTGATTAATAAAGGATCAAATGGCAAACAGGTGGTGCTGGAGCAACTTGAAAGTTGGCCTGACATACATCAATGATTTTTGTAAGTTTATACAATAAATTAATAGAACTGCGGTTTCAGCCAAGTAACACGCTTTCAACATAAGAAATCATGTTCATAAATCTCCCATATCAATTTACAGGTGAGTGTACCAAAAGCTAAAGAAGTTTTCCAATAATCTTGGATGAAAGAAGCATTGGATTTGTTAGTAAGCCGACTAGGATCATCAACTAAAATTGACGAGTAATCTATGAGAATCACTATTATTGAAGTAGTTCATAACATGTAAATACATCATGATAATGAGAATATAACATTGGCCAAGAATCAGTAGCGATCTAAAAGTAGGTCAAATAAGAACTGAATTACAATTATTTAGAGATAGCTTAAACTTTTGTTTTGATTTTACTGTTGTCTTATAGCAAAATTTAATATCCATTTTATGACCGCAAGTGATACTCAAAAAGGAAGTTCTCTCTAACCTATAAAAAACAAAATTACGCACACAACTTCACAACAAATGAGCTCCCGCCGCAACGCGCGGGTCTCTTTCCAAACTCGTGTTTACACAATAGTAACTGTAATTTTATATCGTTAATTATCGGTAACTTACCGCAATATTGCATATCATTAAATATCGGCCACTAGAGATTTTCTGAGCGTGCACTGGTATTCGCCTAGTAGTTTCATAAACACATACATGTCAATTTCTTATAGTGTTGAAACCCGTGTTTCATGGTGAGGCGTTTGTTAGTTGTTGATTAAGGATTTTAGATCGAGTTACGTTAGTGGGCTAGGTTTATAAAAGCGTTTAGTAATCGGGCCATAAATATAGGCCAAGCGCGAACACAAGCTATAGCCCAATCGCGAGCCCAAGACCAAGCACGTGTCGCGAGCCTAAGCTCAAATGAGAGCCCAAATGTCCAGTTATTATATTGTATAAGTAATAAACTCTTAATAACAACAACATGCAGGTTATAGGTTATAATAATTTGATTACCAAACTCTAAGATAGATATGATATCGCTTGGTTTTATGTTTGAGGAAAATATTGTAGCAGTGGTAGGAAGCAATAGTAAGAAAGAGTAGCGGGAAGTCAGGAAAGTAAGTAGCAGCAAGAAGAGTAGTATAGCTTTTTTTTAACGGAAAATTTTATTAAGAGAAAACTAGCAAGGAGCTAGAAAATTACAAACGTAAAAGGTTAGAATTTTAGCCATTCCAAAAACCCAACTAAAAGAAGATAGTACGAAAGCAAGAACACCAAACGAAACAACCTTTGGACTGATATCAATCAATAGATATTCTTTAAGGGATGGACCCCTTAATAAAAAAGGTGACGGTTTCTAAATCTCCAAATACCCCAACACATCACATAGCAAGCACCTTCAAACATCCCTTTCAAACTCGAAGACATACAGATACTATTAAACCAAAGAAGCCGCTCATCATATGAACAATAATCATGATCGTCAATCTCCTACCAACGCTACACCTTACATCTCACGTGACAAGCTAAAGGACACGTGAAAAGAAGATGGGAAGGTGCTTCAGTCGCAACATTACAAATCAGGCATAGAATAGGGGGGATTTCGAAACCTCGAAGAGAAAGATTCAACCGGTTAGGTAACTTATCCAAAAAACTCTCCAAGAAAAAATATTTATCATTATCGAAACAAGCTTTACCCATCTAGTAAGGACGTCCCCAGTAGGATATAAGGAGTCATTGATAAGAATACGAGCTAATTTAACAGAAAATTCACTCGAACCCTCAAGAGACCAATACCAGTAATTGTTCATTTGTGGAAGAATCAAATTAGCAAGGCACGAATTAATGAGGCAAAACTGATCCTCTTTAGCCCCTCCACTTAGAGGACAACGTAAAGAAGAAGATAAAGAATTATGTCTCATTTTAGCAGCCACTGAAATATGCTTGCAAGTTTCTAAGGCATATAGTCTCGGAAATTGAATTCTCAATTCTTTCTCCCCTATCCAATGTTCTTCCCAAAAAAGTGTATCTTCTCCATTTCCAACCTTTTTACGAATGAGCGCACAGAGATCAATACCTTTGGATTTAAGAGTAGAAGCCTCACGAAGGATATCAAGCCACGGAGAACTCCTATAAATACGGATGAAATTATCGAAAGCACCATGTACACCATAAATAGCTTTAATTACCCAGGACCACAAAGAAGGACTTTGAGTCTTGAAATGCCAATGCCATTTAAACATCAAAGCATGATTAAGAGAAAAGAGGGTGGATAAACCGAGACCACCCTTTTTAGACGTTAAAACTTTCTTCCAACTAATCCATATCATATTTTTATTCGAACCATCTGCACCAAACTTTATGCGGATTGATTCTAAGTGATTAATCACACCCACAGGGACTTTGAAAATAGACATATGATAGAGCGGTATAGAACTAATAACCGATTTAAGGAGCTTAAGTCGACCTCCTATAGAAAGAGAATTAAGCTTCCATTTAGAAAGCCTTGAGTACACTATAAACTTAACCTCATCCCAAGAACTGATGTTGACATAACACCACCAACTTTGATGCCAAGGTAGTTAAAAGGAATAAAAAACGTAGAGCATCCAACGATCCTAGCTGTTTTATCCACTTCCACCGAATGAACTGCAATCCCTATTTACTTACTTTTTTGGATATTTATTCTAAGACCCGAGGCCATAAAAAACACTTCAAAACAGTAATAATAGTATTAATATTTAAAGCATCTCATTCTCCTATAAACACAACGTCATCAGCATAGAATAAGTGAGAAATCACCAAAGAATCATTAATAGTAATACGTTTGAATAAGCCCGCGTCCAAAATCTTGCCAAATGAAACATGTAAACTTTCCGTAATTAAGATGAAAATAAAAGGAGATATAGGATCCCCCATTTCTTTAACCTTTAGTGGGAAACAAAATTTCGAATGTCGAAGCTAGCAATAACAATGAACGACCCCCCGTCCAGTTTAAGAACAACCACTAATCCAACCACGCCATTTATCACCAAAATGAAACGCCTTTAAAACGTTATCTAGATAGGCCTACCGAACAAAGTTAAAATATTTTTTTTAAATAAATCTTAAAGATCATTAATTATAAAAATATATATATATAATTATTTTTTTCCTAGCTTTTGAAAAAATTTAAAACTATAATGTATCACATTACTAGGGAGCTTCATGTAAGGGGTTTCATTTGGGTATACGCTTTGACGAGTTTGCTGGATTTACGATTTAAAGTGTCCTGGCTCCTCAAACGTTTACTACATGACCTCTGAATTATGATGGCCCGAACAGTGATACAATACTTAATAAATCCAATCAAAATGATATTTCATTATGACATAAAACATATCCAATCAAACTAAGACTTGACATATTACCCAAGTTGTGTAACGAAGCCGTTACCTTCATTTCATATACTTTTGCCATCAATCAGATTTCCCTGTACTATTAAGGTGAGTTCATAGCCTCGCATTCAATCTTTTAAATGTTTTATAAACCCGCGAGGGGGACACATGCTATAAACCATGAATGCAAGTATTTTTCTGTATGCTATCCTGATACATTATTGCCTAAGTCCTTACTTTTGCCATTAAGTCCCCATTATTATGAACCGTTAATTACTCGTCGGGATAAGCGCGAATGCTGTGAATAGATCTATTTGGGACTGGACACCCCGTTGGTGTACCTATACGGTCGGTAACCAATAGCACACATTTGAATAACTGTGCGAGTGTTTGGCAAAGACACTCGTTGGGGCAATTATTTGTTGTTATGGATTAACCTAAGGCTTCGGTGTCATGAGCTTAGGGCAATAATACTATTTTTCATGATAATTTTATGTGTTGTAATTATTACAAACTATGGGTGTATAACAACGTAACCCACTATTGAACTTGTATTCAAACCACTTTACTTAAACCTATGAATTTCACTCAACCTTTATAAATTATTACTTGATTAAATTTGTATAAGTCCTCTAAATTATAAATTATTTCGAATCCATGTTCATGCTTATTTTATTTTATAAAATCACAAAATAAACCCTAGGTGGTGATTAACAATATAACATTTATATAAAATATGAAAATGAATAATTTGAAGAGATTGCGGTTTATGTTAGACCTTGTGATGATGGATGTAGATGATACACAAATCAAACCCAAGTATTTAACCCTAAATACTTATCAAGAAACCCTAATTATATCTTGAAAACCCTAATTTTCGTTTCTTGCAAACCTTAGATTAATCAACATCCAAGCTTCCAAATTACCTTGCTACACCTTAGATAGTAACCTTAATGATAGTTATATGATTAAAACCTTTCTAGAATCAAAGCTATGGATACCCTAAAAATGATTTTTGAGCCGTGAGGTGTAAAGGAGAAACAAGAGAGAAAATTGAAAAGTTTACTTGCAAATGGAAATGTGTATAAGGCTTCCTAGGACTTTCTATTTATAGAAGAGGTATTAGAAAACAACCTTAGTGATACCATGAACTAGGAGTGGTTTAAGTACATGTTGTAAGGTATTCTCCTCCTCCCTAGGAGGAGGGAATGGCCAAAGATGAGGAGATGACACAAGGATTTGACAATTTCTAGAGAAATGGGTTTAAGGTTGTACTTGTGTTGTTTATAACTAGATGATAAGACTTTAGTGGAGAGTTTACGATTTATTAAGTGTGTTTGTATGCTTCGATCCGGCCATAGGGTTTATAAGGTAGAAAATAATTTAATTTTTGGGTATTGGGTATAAAGTGGGTATTTGTTAAAGTATAGATAGGTATAGGTGCTTCCATGTATGCCTAAATGTATTTTATTATGAAAAGTTGACGTTTTACTAACCGATAAAAATAAATTATGAGAAGTTATAAATTATCATTGTAATAATTATATAACACTGGCTTGACGTAAACTTTTACTTGTTTGATGTCCGTTTACGTTGAATGTTGATTTTTCGTTTACGCGATTTAACTAAACGATGAAAATTAAAAGCGAACGCGTAAAACCCTAAAAATAAATAATAGCAAGTATTGAGTCGTGAAATGACCTGAAATAATAGATTGTTATAGTCTTCCTCCGTTAAAGGAGACTTGTCCGCAAGGCTTAAGATGCGGCACTTGTCGAGGGTGCGGTTCTTGTGAAGAGATGCGGATACTTCTTTCGGAATTGATCTTCACGTTCCAATGTGAACTCAGGACCTCTCTTAGAGTTCCATTGAACTTTGATAATGGGAATACGGATTTGCTTCAACCGCTTGACTTCACGATCCATAATCTCCATTGGTTCTTCAACGAAGTGAAGCTTATCATCAATGTGTATTTCATCCAACAGAATTGCCAATGGCTCGTCGGATAAACATTCCTTCAAATTGGATACATGAAACATGCTATGAACCTTGCTTAGTTGTTGAGGAAGTTCGATTCTGTAAGCAACGGTTCCCACTTTGGCTAACACCTTAAAAGGTTTTATATACCTCGGGTTCAACTTCCCCCGTTTGCCAAAACAGGTAACCCCTTTCCAAGGTGATACCTTCAACATGACTCTGTCGCCTTCTTGAAATTCCAAAGGCTTACGTCTCACATCGGCGTAACTCTTCTGGCGATAGCGAGCGGCTTGAATTCTACTCTTGATTTGAACGATCTTTTCAGTACTCTCGTGAATAATTTCCAGATCGATGAGTTGAGCATGTCCGACCTCGGCCCAGCAAACAGGCGATTGACACTTCTGACCACAAAGTGCCTTGAATGGGGCAGCTTTAATGCTAATGTGATAACTGTTGTTGTATGAAAATTCGATTAGCGGTAAGTTTCTATCCCAACCACTCGCAAAGTCTATCACGTAAGCGCGTAACATATCTTCTAGTGTCTGAATGGTTCTTTCGCTTTGTCCATCGATCTGCGGATGGTAAGTGACTTCGCGCGAACCAACCCTTCTTTTTATGTGTCAATAAGTAAATATAAATATAAATACACAAAAAAGATCAGAATCCGCGAGATCAAGAAAACCGGAAGCAGTATAGGGTGTCTCCGGGTCGTTATGTCCCAACGAGGCTGAAATGGAAAATCGCAAGACGATTGATGATTTGTGTTTGGATGTCACAAGGAATGATTTGGCACTAAAATTTATAACAATAAGCAAAAACACATAAAAATAGCAAAGAGAATAAGCTAGAACAAGAATCAAAACTAGGAATGACAAAAACACTTTAAAACTTTTAAACTAAGACACAAAAATAAGCTCAAATAAACTTAAGACAAGTTAAATAAGCTAAACTAACTCTAAATAAGCAAATATAAAAAGCAATTAAGCTAAATTTAACAAGATAAACACAACAGTACTAACAACAGTACTACCAGTATTAACTACCAGTATTAACTTAAAGTTAGTACTGCTAGTTATAAGTTAGTACTGTTAGCTAAAGGTTAGTACTGCTACCTTTGAAATCCAAGAAAATGAACTAGCAGTACTAACTTAGAGTTAGTACTGTTAGTGTGAAGTTAGTACTGTTATCTTTGAAATTCCAGAAAATGAACTAGCAGTACTAACTTGGAGTTAGTACTGGTAGCTTTAAGGTTAATACTGCTCAAAAAGTGAACTAGCAGTATTAACTTATAACTAACAGTTTTAACAAGTAAACTATCAGTACTAAGTAAGAAAGTAAAGTAAACACTTTTTAACTAGCAAATAAGCAAAATAAGCACTTAAAACAGTTCTGCAGAAAATAAGATCAATAAGGAAAAGAAAAACTTACAACACCCTTGCTCAAAACAGGGTCAAACAGAGAATCTACAAGCTCTAGCTTGTATAAAACAAGCTAGTGAGAGTCCATAAGCCCATCCAGAACTGGCTTATCATCCAAAACATAAGCTGTGGTATATTTGAGAGTGATATTTGTGATTTTCTCTTTACTACTTAACTTTTTCTCTTTACTTAATGAAAACAGCTTATGATAAGCTGTGGTGAGATGATTTTAAACACAAAACAATATGATTGAGAAACTTAACACTGGTATTGTAATATTGACTTTAAAAACTTCAAACTTGCATTAATCTTGAAAGTGTTACAAAGATGAAAGTAAAAGCTGTAAATGACTTGAAACAAACTGAAAATAAGCTAAATTATTTTTAAGATTAAAAACTAAAAACTAACATTATTTTTTTTCAAAGGCTTTCAAAAAGCTCTATTTATAGCTGAAGTCTTCAACTTGCAGCTTGCTCTTCTTTGGAGAGCAAAAACGAAGTGTGCTTGTTGTGTGAGGTAAGTCCTAAAACAAATCCCAGCCTTCAATCCCTTTTGTGCTTCTTTTGAAACAATCTTAGCCATCGAAAATGTTTTGGGAATGGTGAGGGATTGCCAACATGGACTTTTATACAGCTGGGGGGAAAATGTAGGGTGGATGAAATGATTTTGGCTAGGGAGAGAAGTGGTTTTGCAGGGAAGAAAGTATGGGCGACATACCAGTTGTAACTGGGTTTTTGGGGCGGGAAAGAAGACTTTTTGGGGAGTTGGCAGTTTGGTCCCCTCAAGTTGTATAACTTAAATGTAATCTCTACCCGGTTTGCAACTTTGGTCCCTCCTTTCTTATAACTTTGTAATACAACTTTAGACTTGGCAGTTTTAGCCCCTCAAGTTGTATTTTCTTCATTTTGATGACTTTTGACTTTGCCCTCTTCTACACCGTGCTTGGAATTGCTTGCTTTTGGCTTTCTTTTTGCTCTTTTTCTTGAATATCCGTTTCCTGCACAATACAAATGCAAACATACAAATACAATGTATTTTTGGTATGTTTTTAGTCATTTAGGTCCGCTTAATATAGAAAATGGTATGTGTATTTAAACACATATCAGTAAGCAGTACTCATATCTAAACGAGTGCCCAAAGCCTTTTGAAATGCCCACCAAAAAATTGACGTAAATCAACCGTCACAGTCACAAATGATCAAGACTGGTATTCCATGTCTTGTGACCACTTCTTTCAAGTACAGTCTTGCCAATTTGTCCATAGAGTCATTTTCCCTCATCGGTAAAAAGTGTGCAGACTTGGTAAGTCTATCTACGATACCCAAATGGTATCATAACCACTTGACGTCCTTTGGAGCTTGGTGATGAAATCCATGGTGATTTCGTCCCACTTCCACTGAGGAATCTCATGTTGCACCAACAAACCAGATGGTTCTTGGTGTTCAGCTTTGACCTTTAGGCATGTCAAACACTTGCTAACATAAGTGGCAATATCGGCTTTCGTGTTGGGCCACCAATATAATTTCTTCATGTCTTGGTACATCTTGTCAAAACCCGGATGAACAAATTATTTTGATTTGTAGGACTCATGCATAATCAGAATCCTTAGATCACCTTAGCATGGCAACTAACTTTTGTTATTCAAACACAATGTTCCATCAGCACGCGGTTCCAACTTTTCTTTCCTGGGGTTTTCTGATTCCCTTGAAGCTTCTACCAGCATACTTTCTACATCTTCAATCTTGATGTTTTCTGGTTTTCTTGCCTCAGTCTGAGCTTCTAAAATCTGCTTGGGAAGATCCAAACCAATAGTCATAACTAAGGCTTGAACCCGTAATGGCTAAGTTCATTCTTTCCTGCTCAAAGCGTTGGCCACTACATTTGCTTTCCTCGGGTGATAACAAGTTTCACAATCGTAATCACTGAGCAATTCCAACCAACAACATTGTCTCATGTTCAACTCATTCTGATCAAGGATGTGTTGTAAACTCTTGTGATCAGTGAACACGGTACACTTTGTTCCATACATATAGTGCCTCTAGAACTTTAGAGTGAACACTACTGCTCCTAACTCTAAGTCATGGGTGGTGTAATTCTTCTCATGAATTTTTGGTTGTCATGATACATAAGCAATCACCTTCTCATTTTGCATTAAGACAACACCTAATCCTTTATGCGAAGCATCGCAATAAACAATAAAGTTCTCAACTCCTTCAAGTAAAGCCAAGATAGGTGCGCTATACAGTTTTGGTTTCAATAACTAAAAAGAAGCTTTTTCTTTGTCACCCCAATCAAACTTGACCTTCTTCTAGGTTAGCTTGGTCATTGATTTGGCGATCTTTGAAAATCCTTCAATGAACCTTCGATAGTAACCGACAAGACCTAAAAATTGATGGATCTTCGTTGGTGTCTTAGGAGATGCCCAATCTTTAATAGACTCGATCTTGGCTGGATCAACGTAAATACCCTGACTGTCAATCACGTGACCGAGGAACTGTACTTTTGGAATCCAAAATTCGCACTTAGAGAATTTGGCATACAACTCCTCCTTTTTAAGAAACTTCAAGATTAACATGAGATGCTCTTCATGCTCTTACTTGTTCTTTGAGTAGATCAGAATATCGTCAATAAAGACAATCATAAATTTGTCCAAGTATGGGTTGCACACCCGATTCATGAGATCTATAAATACAGCCGGTGCGTTAGTCAAACTAAACGGCATAACTTGAAATTCATAAGGACCATATCGAGTTCTAAATACGATCTTCGAGATGTCTTCTTTATGAACCCTCAGTCGTTGATAACCCGATCTCAGGTCGATCTTCGAGTAGACACTCGACCCTTGAAGTTGATCGAATAAATTGTCAATTCTTATAAGCGGATAACGGTTCTTCACCTTTAGCTTATTCAGTTCCTGGTAATCGATGCACATCCGGAATGATCCATCCTTCTTTTTGACAAACAAGACCAGAGCTCCCCAAGGTGAGGAACTGGGTCTTATAAAGCCTTTTTCGGAAAGTTCGTGCAATTGATCCGATAATTCTTTCATCTCGGACAGAGCTAATCGATAAGGCGACCATGTTACAGGTGCAACACTAGGTATCAAATCGATTTGAAATTCCACTTGTCGGGTTGGTTGAATACCTGGCAAGTCCTCGGGAAAGTCTAGAACAATTGGCACATATTCAAGTCGCTTCTCCTCCGACTTGTATTCCGTCTTCTTTGTGGTAATATGTGCCAAAAAGACTTGACATACTTTCAGCAAATACTTTTGAGTTTTGGTGCACGAGATGATGTTTAATCGAGACTCGTGTCCGTTGTTGCTTTTGTCACCATGAACAATTAAGATTTCATTTCCAAAGGGGATACGAATGATCTTCTCATCACAGACAATTATGGCATGATACTTGGATAAACAATCCATACCAGTTATGACATCAAAACTACCAAGCTTAACGGGCATTAAATTGATGTTGAATGGATGATTCAGAAAATTCAATGTGTAACCCCGTATAAGTGTATTAACCCCAACTATTTTACCGTCAGCTAACTCGATGTCATAACCATAGTCTAGTGTAGTTGGGATGATATCAATCAAAGAACCAAATGTAGTAGACACGAAACTCCTATCAGAACCAATATCAAATAAAATCAAAGCATAACGATTGTTTAGGAGGAATGTATGACATTAGAGTTCGAGTTTGTCCCTGCAGTGCCTACAGCATAAGCCCTTGTCACAGCATTACCATTCCCAGCTTGATTTCCCTGATTCTTGTTCTTTAACTTCGGGCAATCTCTCTTGTAATGGCCCTAAGCTCCAAACTCAAAGCAAGTGAGAACCCTTTAATTTTCCCTTGAGGCTCTCTGGTTGTTGGCAACAGCAGCTAGACTCCTATAGTCACGGGCCAGATGGTCAACTCTCTTACAGTTATTGCACTTGGGAGCACACTACCTATCGTGATAATAGTTGCATTTATGGCACAAATGTTTCGATCCTCCATACACTCTCTTCTCCCCAGGCGTAGCAGTGTAGGCCCTTGCCACATTTTGCCTTTTGAAAGGCGGTTGTTGATTCTGGTTACTTCTTGAGTTGTCATCAAGCTTCCTTTTGTTTTTAGCTTGTCGTTCAACAAAAGTACGGATCTTTTGATCTATCAGTTCAGTTGCAAACTCAATTGCATCCTGCATTATCTTTGGCTTAGACGCCATCACACTTTCTTGAATCATGTCGGGAAGTCCACCGACAAACTTTTCGACCTCATTAGATTCTTTGGGAAACATTCTCCCGCACATTAGTGCCAACTCTTGGAAACGTTGGTTATAGCTCAACACATGAGCACCTTTCACCTTTAGGTTCCACAGTTCAATCTCTAGCTTCTTGATCTCGCCTCTCATGCAGTACTTATCATTCATCATCTTTTTCAATGTTTTCCATGTCGTCTCATATGCAACCTCATGACTAACAGTCCTAACGTGGGAGTTCTACTACGTTAAAGCATTTCCCTGAAGAGTACAAGTAGCAAACTTGATTTGACATGCGACTATGCAGTTGCTTATATGGAAAACAGATTCTATGTTCTTAAACCACTAAGTTAGACCAACGACTCCTTTAGTACCCTTGAAATTAAAGGGTTGGCATTTTAAGAAGTCACTATAGGTGCACTCACGAGCAGTAGATGCTTACCTTCTTTCGCTAGTTCTGGAATCGTGACTATCATCACCATTACCACTGCCTCGAGTAGCTTCATACACAGCCAAAGCAGTAGCAACTCCTTGGGCTATTAGTGCCTTAATTTGAGCATCAGTCATAGAGGTGGTGGTTGCGTTTCTCCTTGGTGCCATTTTCTTCAAAATCACAAGAAAATATAATACACGTTAGATTTTACACAATCATAAACGCGACATGACATATGCATAATAAATAAAATATGATCACAACACACAGCGAAATATACAACCAAAGTGAAATCAACAATGATATAAATAAATCGACATTCATTCATAATAATATCGATACAAACATGATAGTTCTTAGTCACAAACGACCAGTACAAATGAGATACAAAATGAAAATACGGTCCTAAGGCAATGCTAGCTGGGAGTTACCCATAATACTTAGCATGCCATACAAGATAGCAAGATGATGAACAAAATCTCTACATCCTACTAGCTGGGATTTACCCATAAAAATTAGCAGGCTATACAGGATAGCAACAAAATGGTACAACACTAACAACTACTACCAGCATCAGCTGGTCCATACTGAGGCTCTGGATCTCTAGCAGGCTCTGGCTCTTTGGTCATGTCGTGTCCTTGTTGAATCTGCCTCCGTAGTACACCGATCTACTCATGCAATGCCCTGACCTCTGCTCCATATGCTAGGAGCTCAGCCTGTACCGCCCTGTTACAGTCCATAGCCTATGACCATGCTTGCCAGGCGTATCTAGCCTCGCTCTCTAAAAGCATAGCTATGTGGAGATGATATCGCCTATCTCTAAAGAACGTGTTGTCTTAGGCTCTCAAAAGAGCTCGGTCATCCTAGGCGTCCTCAAATCGAACATACATCTCATGAGTATCCTGAGCAAGAGTAGCGGCAAGATCTGTCACTCTTTGGCTTAACTCCTCCAAAGTGGTTAGTGCTCTCCCCTCCATCTCCCCAACCATGTCATCCCAAACATCCATAATCCCATAGCCAACCACTCTAGACATAGGAGGTCTAGGGGTAGCATCTACAGTATCAACAAAACTGTAATCAGTCCAGGAGTAACATGCAATCTAGGCTGTCTAGCAGCAGCAGCCGGTGAACTCTCCCCAACCTCAAACCTACCAGTGGGAGCAGTGAAATGAGCTCTCTTCCTAAACGGCATGTTCTCCTCGAGAATATCATCTCCGTGAGTAGTAGATGGTAGCAACAGGGGTGGTGATGGTATGTCTGATAGATGGTGGGTGGATGGTGATACAGCTCCCGACCGAATCATGGCTGCTTTGTATCCCAGCTGTGCATCAGCATAGGTAAGGCTAGTATGGGTAGGTGGTGATGGTAGTGGTAATGTTGGTAAGGGAATCTAGGGGAGTGGATATGATAGTGGAGTAAGTGGAGATGGTAGTAGTGATGATGAAGGTAGTGTAGTAGCAACCGCAACAATGAGTGCCTTAGTAGCAGCTGCCATCGGTGTTTGGGGTCAGACAGATATCCTAGCCCTACAAAGTTTAGGTGATGGTGGTGTGGGTGCAGACTCGTTGGTCTTAAATGCCTCTGTATCCTCAACTGAGGAGACAGGGTCAATAGCAGGTAATGTAGTAGAGTCGGTCAGAGCTAGATGCTCCTCCTCCTTGTCATCATTCTCCTCCTTAGAGGCCTCCTCCTCATCCTCATCATTAGCATCATCCCTGGAGGACTCATCCTCCTCCTCATCTCCTCCATCAATAGGATATTCAACAGGATCCTTCTCAGGCTCGTCCTCCGGATCCTCCTCTAGATCATCCTCTGGATTGAATTTAGCAACATAGCCTGGTGATAGGGCTGTTGGTGAAGCATCAGCGGGTAGAGGCTGATCCTCAATAAGTACCTCATCGTTAGATGGTACCAAGTACTCTGAGTACTCAGGCTCAGGTACATAGTCTGGTGAAGGTGGGTACTCAAGACCAGGTACGTAGTCCGATGATAATGGGTGCTCAGGACCAGGCACGTAGTCTCTAGATGGTGGCATTGTAACACCTCCAAAATCACAACGCAGTGGAATACCACTTAGGGTGCTACTTCATAGCATAAAGTACTAGCTACAGAAAATGACTCTAAGTGAGACATTTTGCAAAGTCAACCATTCGATAATTTTTATAAAATATCAGAGTTACAATAGGTCCTATTTGTAATGCAATAGAAAATATTTTTAAAATCTTTGTCGAATGGTAAAATAAATTATAAAGCCTTCAAAAATATATTCGCGCAGCTCAAATGCTCCCAATGCTTAGCTAACAAAACAATAACCTAAGAAAATACATGAAAAATATCAACAATAATGTTGGTGAATTCATATTTTTACGTAAAAGCAATATTGAAATAATGCAAGTAATATTTCAGTAAGAAAAGTAGCGTTAAAATATTTCAAAGTATTATTTCCAAAATCCAAGTGGTGATTCAATAATTCAAGTAATATTCAGTGATTCCGTAGAGTTTATAAAAATGGGTAATAAATCATAGAACACAAGTATATATATCATCGAGTAACTTGTTGTGCACACAAGCTCTTAGTTACTAATGCATTGAGCTCATGACACCGAAGCGTTAACCCAACATATAAATATATGTTCACAATTTGCCCCCAACACTAGGTATTATTGCCTTATACCTACAGACTCTCAATACAAAACGTTCGTTTGATAGGGTGTTCTCGAAATGGATCCATACCCCGGACGGGGTTGTCAAGCCCAATAGATCTATTTAATGTACTAGCGCTTACCCCTACCAGGTAATTAACTGTTCATGATATGAGGGTCTTTGGCAATAGCTACTCATGCAATTAGTCAAGATATCAGGTCCAACATACCATAAAACCACTTGTGTTTAATTTAAACTAAATAAGATATTCAAAACTTGTAGTTTCATAAATCGGTATTCAACGATTTCAAATTGTATAGTAGCAAATTAAGCTTTCGTAAGATCATGAGTAAACAACTATGTATCGCACATGTTTTAGAAGTCATGTAGTAAGCAAGTAAAAGCTTTTAGTATAAACAGTCATGCAACATGATGTGTGCTTAAATACACATCATTTATACCCCGGAAAACACTATAAATCAGACTAATAACCATAAAATATATTGCAAATATGTTTGTATTGTGTTATTATGTCTTACATGTACAAAGGATTAAAAACGAAGCAAAAACAGTAATTTTCGAGTGTCTTTCGATGACGTTTTCATGTTTATCGAGATTCAAATGAACCTAGAAAAATTCCCCGAGCACTCCATTGGAAAGAGAACAAGATTATGAATCTATCGGTACCTTACTCGCCCCTTGAACCTTTCTTATTTGGACCCTGTCACATTTTATTTAAACGTTTAGTTAATAAAAATCTGCCAAACCACAAAAGAAGGTTAAGTAATTTGTTTTCCATATAATATCTTGAGGCTATGCTTGGCACATCGGTAACGCAAATTGCCCTTAGCCTCTTGTCCCGCATACCCAGGCTTCGAGTCCCATTAGTTTCATGTTGAGATATATATGTCGGTGGCCACGTGGCCCACTCAGGTGGTGCCACGTGGCAACCCGACCAGATCTTAAACTGACCTGACCCGAGCCGACCCGAACCAGACCCAGTTTCTAACTACGGTTGACCACTGTTAATAGCTGGTTGACCGGTGGTATGGTGGTAGTTGATCGGTGGTGGTTGGTCGGTGGTTGACCGGTGGTCCGACGGTTGTTGACTACCGTTAATTGGCCATTGACTAGCCGTTGACCTTCCGTTGATCGGTGTTGACCTGCCAGGTCAGCGATGATGTGGCAGTGACGTCCACACGCCATGTGGCACCACTCAGGTGGTGACACGTGGCACTACTAATGATTGGTGTCAGAATTTTCACGTTCAGTATGAGGTTGGCTCAGTCCTAGGTTCAGACTTGTCAGACCTGCAGTACGAGGTTCAGAAGTTGGTTCATTATCAGAGCCAATCATTGGGATATTCTAGAATGGGGTACGTGGCAGCATGTCATTAGTGGATCAAAGAATTTTGCAGCTGATAATGATTGGGTACTAGGAACGGATAGCGAGCCAATGATTGGCATTAATGATGTTTTAGAAGCTGCGAGGTGTCACAAGATGATTAGAGGATTCAAGTTATCAGATCTAAAGGAAATTTCCTCGTATCTTCCTATGGACGCTCCCCTTTGCGAAAAGACAAAAATACCCCTCTGGGTTGGGCTTTAAATAGTAGACTAACAGCTTCATTTGGGGTGTGTAGGAGTAGTGTGTAGTTTTAGTTTACTCAAAATTATAGTAGCTTATTTTAGTTAATGTTTAGCTTATTTTAGGTATTATTGTAAAAGCTTTTTCCAGCTTATCGTAACAAGAGTTTGGCTTATTAATGAAGAAGTTTTGAAGATTTGTTGCTTATCTCTTGTGGCTTATTTCTTTTCTTTCGTTTGGCTTATTCATTTAAATAAGCTTTTCGATTAGTTTATTGTTTCTTATAGCTTATTCTCATATTCGAATAAGCTTTCTCTTGGTTTATTTGATTGAGTTTTAAGCTTATATAACCAAATAAGCCTTAGCTTATTTCATTTCTTTTCTCTTTTCTTTTCGAATAAGCTATCCCTTTAGCTTATTTGAATACCTTATCTCCTACCTTAATTATTCGATTAAGTTTCCATTAGCTTATTCTCTTTTCTTTTCTTTTCTTATTTTCCAAAAATAAAACAAAACAAAAATAGCTTATTCGATTCTATCTTTTGCTTATTCTCATAGATTAAATAGTTTAGCTTATTACTTGTGGCTTATCGGTTATTCCTAGATCTTGTCCTTAAATATTCCCGTCTCTCGTTCACTTTACGGAGTCGAACACCTTAGTTTTGGTAGGATTAAGATCTATAGTTGTAGCTTATTGATTCTATCCTATTTTGATTGTCTTAATCCTTTTTGACTTATTTTTTGATGGATTCTATTCTACTCATTGGCGTGGAGCTTAAGGGTTCATAAGCTAGTTTAATTTCCGAGTTTAGAGCTTTATTTAGTTTTTATTAAGCTTATAGTTAATAAAGTTTAAAACTTTATTTACTATTTAGTAAATAAAACCTAATAGAGAAATAAACTAGGTATTTTACTTAGTTTATGTAATCGGGTGGTTTTGTATTCGTTTGCGGTTCATCAATTCGGTTCTACTCTCTATCTATTTTCCTTATTAATTAGTTTAGATTAATTTAGTTTATCATGTCTAGTATTGCTTATTTGTTTGCTAGTATGCTTAGTGAGTAAATTCTATATATGCTTGTTAAGTGAATAAGTGTTTAGTGAACTAAGTGTGATAATTAAAAAGGGAATATTAATTAGTGATTTTTGGATTACTTAGATTAGTGTTTTGGTTATTCGAACGGGCAAAAGCCGTAAAAATAATTAGGCATTAATTTAGTAATTAATATCTTGATAAAAATTGTTTTCAATAAAAACCAACGTTGTGAGAAGATAATTATTATAACGGGTATTAATTCGTTAATAAGAACTTTAAATTCACACTTAAGGATCTAAACACTTCACTTAGCAAGCATATCCTTTTATATATATATATCTCTTCGTTTAATTGTTTTGCTTATTGTTATTTAGTATAATCTAGTTTAGTATTATTATATATTTAGTTTAAAATCAAAAACCAAAATTAAAAGATAATCAAGCGTTTAAATTTCAAACATAAACATGGTTTTCAATTCAATTCTCGTTGGGATTACGACACTCGGAAGATTGATCATTACTTTTCCTAAAGTAATTTTTATATCTAACGGGACATACTTATATACTATTACTCGATTCGTTCTCACGAAAGACATCAGTTTTTGGCGCCGCTGCCGGGGAGAGTTGTACGAGTTCTACGTTGTGTTTAGAAGTAAATGCCTTGAAGATCTTTTCTTTCGAAAATTTATTTTCATACTTATAAAAAAATAAAAAAATCCAAAAATATTTTCTATTTCTCTATCTTTATAAAAATCCAAAAATATTTTCCAATTCTATTTAATTTTCTCTTATATATATTAGATATTTTACTTTTATTATCTTTATAGAAAAAATCCAAAAATATTTTTCTATCTTATTTTTTTATTAGTGCATGAGCACTCGTTCTTCTTCATCCAACCTCTTTCCATCATCTTCTGATCCCGAGAGCATTATTCGAAATCGTCGAAGAAATCTTGGTGATCCGTCTCTTTTACTTGATTTTGAAGAAATCAATATGAATCATAATAACAATCTGGAACCGCCTCCTGCGGGTCCTATTCCTCAAAATGGTCCACCCGGACCTATTCCTCAAAATCATGGTCCACCGAGACCTAATCTTCAAAATCCGATTCCCGGTCTCTAACCGGTGGAGGAGCTACTTCAAGCACCCGCCGAAGGTATTGGAGATGCTATCGTGGTACCTCCCGTTCTTGCTAACCAATTTGAATTGAAGATCGGGTTGCTTAATCTTGTAACCGCTATCTCCTTTCATGGTTTTTCAAACGATGATCCTCATTCTCATATTCGAAGGTTTACGAAAATAACTCAAACAATCAAACTTAATCAAGTCCCGCATGACATTATTAAGTTGATATTGTTTTCGTTTTCTCTTGAAGGAGCAGCCCAAACTTGGCTTAAAAAAGAACCTCCAAATTCTATCACAACTTGGAACGATCTTGTATCTAAGTTCATGAATAAATTCTTTCCTCCTTCTCGAACCACCAATCTTCGAAATTAAATAAAAAGATTTCAACAAAAATTTGATGAGTCTTTTAGTGAAGCTTGGGAGCGATTTAAAGATCTTCTGAATAAATGTCCTCATCACAGCTTTTCTCCTCTTCACCAAATTGATACGTTTTATAATGGGTTGAATCAATCTGACCAAGATTCTCTGAATTTTACAGTTGGTGGGAATTTGTTGACACAAAATACTCAAGAAGCCTTAACAATAATTGAAAAAAATCTAAGGTTCGAACTTCAAGAAACAAACCTTAAGTTTCGAGTTCTAGTGGTAGCTCATCCCAAAATGATGCTATCACCGCTCTTACAAAACATGTTGAAGCTCTCATTTCTTCTATGAACAAACAAATTCACTCTATTCAAGAGGGTTGCGAGACTTGTGGTGGTCCACATTCTTATTTTGAGTGTCAAGCCGCCGTGGCTACACTCGGGACGTATATGCTACTACGGGAAACTACAATGCAGGTGGTAACTCTTACCAACCTTAAGGAAACCGTAATCTCATAAGCTATCGTTCCGACAATTATCTTGGACCACCCGGTTTCAATCAAGCAAACAATCAGGGAAATAATCAGAATTTTCAAAATAATCAAAACATAAATCAGAACCAAAATAGATTTAATCAAGGTTCTTATGTTTCATCTTTGGAAGAAATGATGTTACAACATATGAGATTGACTGAAGCTGAGATGCAACAAATGCAAACTCATAATAACCAACAAATGCAACAAATGCAAACTCACAATAACCAACAATTACAACAACTGCAAACCCAAAATACCCAAATGGTAAATCTGATGAGCCAAATGCAAAAGGTGCTTCATGAATGACCTCAAGGTGCTCTTCCGAGCAACACTTAGCCTAACCTGAGAGAGCAAGTTAATTCGATTACAACAAGGAGTGGGTTGACTACTATTGAACCCTCTATTCCACCCCTTGTTCCTCTTACTCATAGGGGGAAGTGGAAAAAGAACCGGAGACTTTAATGGACGAGGTGCATATTACAAGCACAATAAGTACTGCACATGTCCCACCTCCAGGAATTCAGCCAGTGTCACCACCAAAACCAAAGGAAGATCCTAAGCCCAACCCTTATCAACCTAAAATCCCATATCCTTCGAGGCTTAATAAGTCAAAACTTCTTGATAAAAATGATGTTTAAGTATCTAAGTTTTTGAAAATATTGAAGCAACTTCGTTTTGATATCAGTCTTATGGATGCTTTAACTTAATTTCCAACATACACTAAAGTATTATAAGATTTATTAGAAAACAAAGAGAAATTAGAAGAGTTACCAAATACTTTGATAAATGCTGAGTGCTCTGCTATCCTTCTTAATAAGGTTTCTGAAAAACTTGGAGATCCTAGAAAGTTTCTCATTCCTTGTGTCCTACAAGATCTTAAGGTTTGCAGCTCCTTAGCCTATTCTGGAGCAAGCATAAACCTTATGCCTCCTTCGATTTATGAGAAACTTAGGATCGGACCTCTGAAACCCACTTGAATGACTCTTGAACTGGCTAACCGATCTGTCACATATCCGATGGGTATAGCTGAAGATGTTATTGTAAAAGAGGATAAATTCAACTTTCTAGCCGATTTCATCATTGTAGATTTTGAGGCTGATCTCAGAGTTCCTATCATTTTAGGAAGACCCTTCTTACGCACTGCAAAGGCTCTTGTAGGTCTCTACAAAGAGAAGCTAACAATAAGGATAGGGAATGAAGAGTTAGTATTCCGTGCTGAAATTTTTTTGAAAAATTCACCAAGTCATGAACGTCATTCCGTTCATAGTATCAATATTATTGATTCTCAGTGTGAAGAAATTTATAATCAAAATGAGTAGAGTAGTGGCAGTACCACTTCTCATTTGATCTTTTTCTTTCCTAATTATGAATC
>BQNB010004159.1:0-12806 GCA_026074375.1 Tanacetum coccineum | reverse complement strand
CTCTTAAGACATTGTGAGTAACACCATTGTCTCCTTTATTTTTCAAGACGTTGTGAGTGATACGACGATCTCTAAAACCTTCTCAAGACATTATTAGCGATACAATGGTCTCTAAAACTTCTCATGATTTTTTTATAACACCATTTTCAACGATATTGAAATTCGACATACTTTCTGGATTCCATTGGTTATTTTACTATTCGACTTTGAGTCTGGACATTCGTCTCGTACTTTTGAGATACATATGATGTCATGTAATTCGTCGCATGAAAACATGTTGGGTAACTCAAAAACGACTATTAACTTGTCACCTCGTATGTGACGCTTTGGAACACTTACTCTTGGAACGACTCGTTAACGTCTTATTCTTTTCTTTTTCCTTGTGATTTTAGAGAATTACGTTACCAAGAAGGCAACCGCTAAAGTTCGACAGCTATCAAGTGACCTATATCCCAATGTATGGTTGACATGCTCTTTTGCCTAGAGCGGAATAAGATCTGAGATGTCGAGAACAAATCGTGCATAAAGACCCTTGAGACAAATCACGCTAATGAAGGTCACGTCTTACGACTAGAATATCAATTGGGAACAACACATCAAGCAGCCCTACTCCGAAGAAGGAATCTCGACCATCATTGTTAATGATGACCTTTTTATTTAAAACATTTCTTTGAAAACTCTTAATGTATTGTTTGCTTTATGGTATGAATATATCCACTCCCTTTAATGATTAATTGTTTGTACAATTAACTTCTCATATTCCATTTTAATATCCTTGATATACTGTATCCTTATCATGTGCAGGTTTTAACCAATGGTATTAACTCCCTTTAATCATTAATTGTTTATACAATTGTTTTCTCATAGCCTATTTTAACATTCTTGATAAACCATCCCCTCAATACGTGCTCGTTTTGGCCATTTGGTATTAAATCTCTTTAACAAGTAATTGTTTGTACAATTAATTCACTAATTTCGTTTAGCAATCTTGACATTGTTTTCTTGAAATATGCCTCTTCAACTATTGGTACTACTTCTCTCGTTTGCATCGGTTAACTTCATGAATGACTCTCTATAGTCTTTCAAAGTTCTTTATGATCATTCCTTTTTTACATTACCATATTGAGATTTTCTTGGACACTAACTTCTTATCCTACCATTATTATGATCAAATGTTCTTGGTTTAATTTGATTATTGTATATCATTCATACTCCCTTGATTCGTAAATTGCTTATGTAAATCTAATAACATCAAATAGTTGATACAAGTTTAATATCAATTCCCTATAAAAAATGCTTACAATATGGTTATTAATGTATGAAACGTTTCTTATGTGTTGATTTTTAGTTTTCAAGAACAGTGAGCTTTTAGGGCAAAAACAGGGATTTGGACAAGAAATGCACTAAAGGGAGCTACGTGAGGACTTTCCGGCTTAATATCCCCAGGGATTACGCGTAACATACTCCATGAAAGAAATGAGTCTCCCCCTTTACGGCGGTAAAGAGGTTCTCCCGAATTACGTCGCAACATTCAAATCTACAAGAGATGATATATCTAACTCAACGTTACGGCGTAACATATGAGACAGGGTTACGCCGTAACATCCTTTTATGCATAGAAGATTGGTTGATTACGTAGCAAGATTACGAGTAACATCCCATACGGGTTAACGCCGTAATCTGCTACTATATCAACCAATCTTCTATGCATAAAAGGATGTTACGGCGTAAACCCTGTCGCATATGTTACGCCGTAACGCTGAGTTAGATATATCATCTCTTGTAGATTTGAATGTTGCGACGTAATCTTGGAGACTCTTTACGCCGTAAAGGGTGTGATGACTCATTTCTTCATTGGAGTATGTTACGGCGTAATCCCTTGGGGATATTAAGCCGTAAAGTGCCTTGGACTCTTCCCTTTAGTGCATTTCTTGTCCAAATCCCTTGTCTTTTGCTAAAATGCTCACTTGGTTCTTGAAAACTAATAATAAACAATTAAGACCCCGTTTATAATTAATACAAATATTTGTAAGCATTTTTATAGGGAATTTGATATTAAAATGTATCAACTATTTGATGTTATTAGATTTACATAAGCAATTTACGAATCAAGGGAGTATGAAGGATAATACGAATAATCAAATAAACCAAGAATCATTTGATCATAATAATGGTAGGATAGAAGTTTGTGTCAAGAAAATTCAAAATATGGTAATGGTAAAAAAAGGAATAGAACATAAAGAACTTTGGAAAAGGGACTATAGAGAGTCATTCATGAAGTTAACCGATGCTAAACGAGTTAGAACGTAGTTACCAATAGTTGAAGAGGCATATTCTCAAGAAAACTATGTCAAGATTGCTCTCTAACGAATGAGTCGAATTAATGAATGTAAGAAATTTTGAAAGACTGTAGAGAGTCATTCATGAAATTAACCGATGCAAACGAGAGAATTTATATCAATAGTTGAAAGAGGCACATATCAAAGAAGTAACATGTCAAGGATGTTAAACGGGATAGAGGAAATAATGGTATAAACATTTATTCATTAAAGAGAGTTAATACCAATTGGCTAAAACGAGCACATATTAAGGGAATGGCTTATCAAGGATGCTAAAATAGGATATGGGAACTTAACTATACACACAATTAATTATTTAAGAGAGTGAATATATCATACCACAAAGAAACAATGCATTGAGAGTTTTTAAAGAAATGTTTTAAATAAAAGGTCATCATTAACTATGATGGTCGAGATTTTCACTACGGAGTGAGGATGCTTGTTGCGTTGTTCCCAAATGATATCTCGGTTGGAAGACGTGACCTTAATTAGCATGGTTTGTCTTGGGGGTCTTTATGCGTGATTCGCTCTCTGAATCTCGGATCTTGTTCTGTTCTAGGCGAAAGAGCATGTCAACCATACGTTGGGCTATGAGTCGCTTGCTAGATGTCGAACTTTGGCAGTTGTCTTATTGGTGGCATAGTTCTTCAAAATCACAAGGAGAAAAAGAATATGACATTAATAAGGCGTGTTTCAAAAGTAGGTGCTCCAAGGCAACATGTACGAGATGACAAGTTAATAGTCGTATTCCAATTAGCCGGCATGCTTCTATGCAGTAGGTTACGTGATGACATATGCATTACAAAATTATGAAGTGAGTGTCCAAACTCGTAGTTGATTAGTAAAATATCCAATGGAATCGATACAGCATGCCGAATTTCAATATCGTTGAAAATGGTGTTATGGAAAAATCATGAGAAGTTTTAGAGACCATTGTATCGCTAACAATGTCTTGAGAAGGTTTTAGAGATCGTCGTATCACTCACAACGTCTTGAAAATAAATGAGACAATGGTGTTACTCACAATGTCTTAAGAGAAGAGTTTTAGTATTTATATAAACAATGTTTATATAAAGTTATAAAGATACTCTAGAAGGTAGATATAAGTGGTCGAAAATAGTCAATATTTATATAAATTACCTTTATATAAATAAATAGATATCTTGAAGATAAGCGTAAGAGATCGAAAAGAAAGTCAAGTATTATATAATCATTATCCATATAATACTAATAGTATTGCTCAAGGGAGTAAATATAAGTAGTCAGGAAGTACGCGATCAGAAAATATAAGGAGAGACTCTAAATTTTGAAAAATAGTCATAGTCTAGGTTTTGAAAACGACCTAGTTCTCTATGACCAGTGCTCTGATACCAATCTGTCACACCCCCAAAATCAAACGGCGGCGTGAAGGTAACATTGGGGTGCGATGTCATGGAACAAGAAGTACAAGTCACGGAAAACGACCTCATAAATAGAGACGTTTTAAAATAAATTTCAAAATGTTTCACATTCGATACATTAAAACATCAGAGTTTGCAAACAGAAAAAAAAAGTCTTTACAAAATACAATGTTTTCAAGATTTAAGTTTTATCGAATGTATAAAGTGTAGAGTCTCAAAATACATATCCGTGCGGCTTCCCTCCGAGCAAAATACCTAAAAACCTAAGATAAAACATGCTAAAAAGTCAACAAAATTATTGAGTGAATTCATAGGTTTTAATCATAAAACAATGATTAAGTAAATCGAGTAATGTTATTGCAATCAAACAGTTTAGTGGACCACAAGATTTAAGTAATTGTAGACAAGAGAAACAGATTCACCAAGTCTAAAGAAAATATACATTATTGCCCTAAGCTCATGACACCGAACCATAACATGTAATGAAATGTAATCAAACCAACACTCGAGGTTTGTGCCCCAAAACAAATACAGATGCTGCCAAACATTCAACGAAATACCTCAAATGTTAAATGCGTCAATGGTTATCTAGAAACCACAGCCCAGACGAGGATTGTCAGTCCCGATAGATCTATCCATAACACTCGCGTTTACAACCCATAGTAATTGACTGCTCATGATGAAAGGGGTCTTGAATGGCAAAGTAGGTACTTAGGCAATAATAGAGTCAGGAAATAGCATACAATTTTAAAAGTACTTGTGTCCAATATGTAAATCAAGCATGTAATCTCACCCCATAGAGTTTGCAAATAATTTAGTAATAAAAAGGGGGCTATGAACTCATCGAAAGTAAAAGAAAGTCAGAATTAATGAGATCGTCGACCGAGAAAGAGTCTCTAAGGATCACCTAAAAGATGTGGTGCGTCTTAGAACGGTAAAGTATAAATCGATACGTAAAAATAATTATGTGTTTATGAGGTGTGTGTCCAAAATATGCATGCCATTGCACTTGCATTTTCAAAGAATTTTTTCACTCAAAAACTCAAGTCTAACATGACCTTATATTGATTAAGACATGTGTTAAAATTTACCCCTTAACTCCCATTTTATCAAAGTTAATCTATACGTTTTGAATTTCAAGTCTATACGGCAATTTCCCAATTTTTGAAATTTACCCGACTACTCGAACCTTTAGCTCCTAATCCGTAGATGATAATGTTAGCCTTAATTATATTAAGTCAAACATGAATGTTATCGGTCTTACAAAGTCAAACTAGGTCTTGTATTGTAATAGGCTAGTCGGGTTCAACAGGCTTGGTTTGTAATCGAATATTGTCCGTGTTTCGGGCTCAAAGCCCAAGATATGCCAAGCTCGACCCATGTAGAAAGCCCATACGCCTACTAGTTGTCATTGGGTATAAATAGAACCCTCTCCACACAAGGAGAGGGTGTTGGTTTTCATTTGCATAGTTTATGTGTGTGTGTAAAACCTCCCATCCCACTCTTTCATCTTTAATCTAATCTTCTCTCTTTTCTCTTTTCTATTTTTGCTTATTGGTATGGCTTATCTTGTGTTTGGATAGCTTATTATTTTGGGATAACATTTGGTATCACTCGCCTCGGGTGGGTTTAGTGTTTCATTGTGGTTATTTGAGCTTATATTCATACGGTTTATTTTTTTACTTTTGTCAAAGTTTTTAAAAGGTGAATTTGTCTTCAATTTGAAAATAGTTCTACGGTTTTTTCTTTGTCGTTTACGTAGTGGTATCATTTCATTTCAAA
Organism: Tanacetum coccineum; assembly: GCA_026074375.1. NCBI lineage: Eukaryota > Viridiplantae > Streptophyta > Magnoliopsida > Asterales > Asteraceae > Tanacetum > Tanacetum coccineum. The sequence continues at coordinate 7,285 of BQNB010004159.1, read as the reverse complement.
CTAAAAACTGTTTTCAAAGTAAAACTCTTTCCTTGTCATTTAGGAGAAACAACTTGTACATTTTTTCTTTGTCTTTTACAAATCAAAATTTTTTAAAACTACAAAATAGTCATTCTTCATTTCATTGGGTTGAGCTCATTTGTGTTTTCGGTTTGTGGCACGATACAAGAACAAACACGTCTGAAACAAAGAGAACATATACGTGCACACAAGGTGTTTGATATAATGCCTCAACCGAACTAGTCACGTTTCTTCAAGGAAGAAACAAGGTGCGAACAAAGTGTTTGATATTTTGGACAACCGATCTAGTTCAAAGCTTCAACACCCGATCTAGTCACCTTACTACTTGAAGCCGATCTAGTCACAAGCCTATGTGAACCGAACTAGTAAAATCTTAAGACAAACCGATCTAGTCATTTGTACGTGGGAACCGAACGAGTTCAACTTAATGAACCGATCTAGTCGTTTTTCATAGAAGGAGCCGAACGAGTCACTTAGTAGAAACAACCAAACTAAACCATGTCTTCATAAACCGAACTAAACATTTTTTTAAGAACCGAACGAGTTCAATCTTGCAACTAAAGCCGAACTAGTTTTTCGTGTGAACAAAACTAAACTTGTCTAGTAGGAACCGATCTAAACTACACTAGGAACCGAACTAGTAAAACAAGGACAAATTCTAACACGTTTAAGTAAATTTAGGTTGTACAGTTTCATGTGACGTTCAAAGACGGGTCTTCTAACTTATACCATTGCGATCGTGACACTTTTTCGATCAATGTAGTATATTCGGATTTTACCGACGATCACCGCATGAGCTTATAAATCAAACCGAATCAAACGAAAAAAAAAAGTTTTTTTTTACTGTTTCAACGAAGAAGAAGAATAAGTGCATGAGATATTTTTTAAATATTGTTTAAATTTTGAATTTTATCAATTTCACCTTTACTTTTCAAATAACATCAAATTTAACCCTTAGTTTTCGAATAGTTTACATTTTTACCCTAAGGTTTCTAAATAATTTTAATTTTATTTTTTTATTTTAAAACATTTTCAATTTTAGTCCTTAGGTTTCAAAATTTTAAAATTTTTTAGTTTATTAGTTTAAAATAGTTTTCACCATTAGTTCTTATCTTAAGTTTTTTTTAACAATCGTTAATTAAGCTCGAGTTCTTTAACGTCAACAACGATTTCAACGACAATTAATCATTGCTTCACGGTTTCTTCTTGATTTTGTAAAATCCCGCAAAAGATTCCATTTCTTTTCTCGGTTTTAATCATAGATTTGTAAAATCTCGTGAACGTTCATTGATTTCAATCCACAACAACAATCACTTTACCTACTTAAGATCTGATATCCATTCACAACTTCATCAACATGTCCAATACCAATTTGCAAATTCAATCATCAAGTGTTCTTCAGAATGTAACAGTTTCTTCGAATTCAACTTCTAACATTCAAGAGAAGACACAACTTTCAAGAAGTAGATGCATGCACAATCTTAAAGAAATCAAGTCACTATTTAACTTTCTCTCAGAAACTTTACAAGATTATGGCACCATGCCTATCTTCAAGAGAACGTTCTCTCAGACATGGATTACTAAACAACATCTACTAAAAAATACTATCAGGACGATTGCATAACTACTTTGACTAATCTCAAAACAAAGTTGAAAATGCTTATCAAATTCAGAATTCAAATAGCGTAGAGGAAATATACACAGATATAATGCCTCAATCCTATCAATGATGCAATGATCTGTACCCAATGATATCCATTCCTGAAATACATGCTTGAGATAATTCTTCATCAACATCGGACTCTACATTTGTTGAAACAAAAGACGTTGATGCAGACACAAGAAGATCATTCAAATCAAAATACAATTAAAAATAAAAAAAAACAAAAATGGAAGGGTAAAAAAAGTATTCCCAAGCATTGAATTCTGATTCATTGAAAGTTGATTTAGTTGTCAAACAAAACTCTTGTTCTGAGAAAGAAGACAGTAATTCAGAGACTGCATCCAGCAAATCAGCAAAGGAATGCAGCTTGAATTCTAAAACACAAGATGTTCATGCAATCAAATACAAGATGTCAAAAGCAAAAGAAAGATGCATGGCATATTTTCGATCTCTTCATTCACACCTTCAAGTTCTTTTAAAAGATGACTTAAAAGGCACTCGCATCGAACATGGATTCAAACGGGCATTCATGTCTGAGTCACACTTAAATTGAGGTCAAGATGTTGATACTTTCCACAAGAACAATGCTCCTCAACGTAGATCAACTACAAAAGAAACTTGACAAAGATAAATTTCCAGAAGATGGATCCATGACAGCCTTTTGGGTGGTAAACAACCAGTTCTAAAAGTTCATCGATTCAAAGTTTACATTGGATTATGACAGTCAAATGACAAACACGTACTTTGTTGAATACACTGGAATCGAGGTTCAACACTTCAGAGATACACTACTCTAACACCTGGGTAATGTTAAAAAGTCCATTGCAGAAAGAACACATCATCAAAGACGGTATGAAAGAAGGGTGAATAAAAGATAGATGCAGACGCAAGAGAGTAAGATTGATAAGGGTAAAGCATTGGATGCTAATTTTATGTATCCAAACACATTTTGTGAAATTAGGTACATGTCCTTAGCACAGACTTTGTTGAGGCTAGAATAATCCACTTGCACCTTCTAGGTGCCATTTGCTAGCTTATCAGGTATTGTATTGGCGACCCATTCGGGGTGTCGGACCTTTCTGATTGTCCCTTCCTTCAGCCAACGGAACACCCTTTCTTTCAATGTCTATCTTTTGTCTGGTGTCATGGGTTGTCTCTTATGGACCACCGGCTCGGCTAGAGGTTATATCTTTAGTTGATGCTCCATGATGAATCATGGTACGACAGTTTCTTCTGACCCGGCCTATGCAAATACCTCTATGTTTTCTTTGAGTACGTCTGTTAATAACCGTTTGTAATCGGCTGTCAACGTGGTCCCTACCATTATGTGCTGGTTCGAACATTCTTGGCTGATGGTGAGTATTTCCTCTGTGTTTTGCTTGTCTCGTGTTTTTTCTAGCTGCATCGGACCTTGGTTAGGCCCGTGCCGGAGCTGCTTTTTGTTCTTAGTAATGCTTGTTCTCTTATCCTGGACATTTGCTCTTCACGTTGACGCCACTTCACCTCCTTCCATGAACCTTACACCTTTTTCAGTTGTCTGCATTCTCATAGAGCTTCTCTACTTGTCTTCATTGTCACGATTCCTTAGTTTGTTGGGAATTTGATCATAGAATAGATGGTGGAACCTACTGCTCTGAGGCTTCTCATTCCGGTCCTTCCTATTATGACGTTGTACGGCGAACGACATTTTACTATCGCAAACTCCATCAGTTCCGTTTTGTTCCTTCCTGCCTATCCCATAGTTACTCGAATGTTTATTATTCCCAAAGGGTGGTATGTTTCTCCTGAGAAACCTATGAGCAGAGCTCTGCACCTTCTTAGCCTTGACCGGATGTTAAAACTGAGGTTTTTGAAGCAATGTTCATACATGATCTCCGACGAACTTTCGCCGTCGACAAGAATCCTTCGGACCTGATGATCTTCAATCATTCCTTCCAATATGATGGGTTCATTTGTCAGTCGATTCCGAGGGATCGCTAGGAAGGCGAGTTCATCTGTTAGACCGGACCTTTCTCCTTCAAAAGGCCTCTTGCGATTTTCTCCTCCCCTTATCATGTTTGTGACTTTTACGTTGTTCCTTCCTTGACTCTCGTTCCTCTGGTTGTTCTGGCAGATATCCTTTACCAGATGGGCCAACTTCCTCGAGACCATAACTTCTTCTATCTGCTTTTTTAACTGATATCAATTGTTGGTGTTGTGGCCTCTGTCTTCGTAGTAGTCACAAAATTTGTTCAGGTTCTGTTTTTTAGGGATTCCAATTAAAGGTGGTGGTTCTGGAAAGCTATCGTGTTGTCTGCTTTGAGACGTTCCGGTAATGAGAACTAGCAAGCATGGTGAATCTAATACATCTGTGTTAGAAGATCTTATGCTTTGAGCTGGAAACCCTGTTAAGGAGATTCTTTGAATCTACCTGATCACAAGTATAGTATTTATACTATAAAATGGGAAACCGGAGGTTAATGCAACTGAAGTCAAGATGAATGACAAAGCCATATTCATCTTTGATTACTAACTGTCTTATTTCAGGTTTAGATGACGGTGTTGCGGCCTCATTCCAGCGAAGTTGGATTCATAAACCACATGCTTATACCCAAGCTTTAGAAAGTTGATTCTAAACTTCCCTACCATCAAAGAGCCTCAAAGTCAAATAAAGAAACATCTATTGGGAAAGATTGTTAGACTTATAATAATATATGTCAAACAAGAATGTAACAAGTATGAGCATGTTGGTCAAGAGCACAAGTTGATCAAGTAAGTCAAATCAAGGTGATTCAAGTCAAGGAGATGATGCAAGATAATGATCTCAAGAACTCAAAGTCAAAAGGATAAAGGCTCAAGATCAAGATCACAAAGCATGAATGAACAAAGCCATTACAAACAAGACAAGACCAAAAACAAGGCAAAGCGTAAACGTCAAAAGTCATATCTTCAACATCAAGGGAGACAATGATAAATCAAAGCAAACTCCTACAAGAATGTCATCAGTGGTACGAAGGAGTTTGAAGAAAGAGGCCTCAACATTAGGGGAGATTGTTAGCCTTAATTATATTAAGTCAAACAAGAATGTTATCGGTCTTATAAAGTCAAACTAGGTCTTGTATTGTATTATGCTAGTCGGGTTCAACGGGCTTGGTTTGTAATCTAATATTGTCTGTGTTTTGGGCTTAAAGCCCAAGATATACCAAGCCCGACCCATGTAGAAAGCCCATACGCCTACTAGTTGGCATTGGGTATAAATAGAACCCTCTCCACACATGGAGAGGGTGTTGGTTTTCATTTGCATACCACATCCCACTCTTTCATCTTTAATCTAATCTTCTATCTTTTCCTTCTCTCTTTTCTCTTTTCTATTTTTGCTTATTGGTATGGCTTATCTTGTGTTTGGATAGCTTATTATCTTAGGATAACAAAGCTCATACTTTACATGGCCAGGATCTCATCGGAGTTTTGATGAGTGGGGTGAAAGTATCTTTTCTGGGGTAAGGAGTGTATATCCCTATGTTTCTTCGTGTTTCTCATGGAGCACCTCTGGTTCTGGCTTTTTTGGTTCCTCCGGACCATGCTGGACGGACATTCCCTTTGTCCTACTGAGAGGGACGGACCATTTCCGCTGAACCCGCGACAACTTCTCCTCAAATGAAATCCCTGACTCTTTTAAACATTTCATCCACCGTCTTGGGTATTTTGTCATTGAGCTTTTTAACGAGTTCTGGATGACCATGACCATGCATAAAAGCTGAGTTGTGTAGGACTAGAGGAACTCCCTTTATGTGTGAACTTTCGGACTTGAACTGATCTATGAAAGCTTGCAAACCTTTATTTTGTCTTCCCTTGATGCCGTGAATCTCTATAGGGTCTTTGGCATATCTCTTTTGTTGTGAAAATTCTTCCAAGAACTTTTGACTTAGTTCTTCAAAATTATACACACTCTTAGGGTCCAAATCATCGAACCAGTTTTGTGTCGCTCCACCTAGGGTTTGGCAAAACATTTTGCACCAGACGGGCATCAACCATTCTTCTTGCTCGGCCACCGCCGAGAAGATACTTAAATGATCCTTTGGATCTTTGTTTCCCTCATATACCCTGATGTTCCTACGGAGCTTTACCCTCTGGCGATATTTGAAGCGAGTGATTCTTTGGGAAAAGGAGTGGGTTTAGGTCTTTTGTAGGGTGAATTCAGATCTTCATAGGTGTCTTCCGAACCTTCCTCGTATTCAGAGTCCGAGCTTGTTTCTTGGTGCCCAGACCTTTTCCCTCTGGACTTGGACCTTCCAACCCTCTCTTTGGTTCTGCTTTAGTCTTCCAACCTTCTCGACCTTCTCCGGTGTGATGGTTCCTTGTTCTTGGAAGGAGTCCTCTGACTTTTGCCGGCGGAACGAGTTTGTCTGCGAGTGTCAGACGTGCCAGAAGAATCAAGGGAGAATCAATCGAAAAAACTCTTTGCTAGCGACCTTGCCAGAGCTTCCTTATCAGAGTCGGCATAGGCGAGTCTTCTTGGTGTAGATTTTATCTTGGCTTGCTGGTTATGTTCTTTGATCATGGTTCTCAACACGTCAATGTTTTCTTTGATGAAGGCCGGAGAAGGGGAAGGGGTTTTCTGTGTTTGTAAGACTGGTTTGGTGGGTCCCCTATGGGTTTCCGTTCCAACGTCTCTTGCTTCCATTCCTAGAGTTTCCTCCTCCATAGGTTGCGAGTCAACCATGCCTTCTTCGATTTTCGTTTTTGGGTAGATTGGGATGCCGGGTCCTACGGATGGCGGCAAATGTTGAGGTAAATTTACGTGGACTGCTTGAGCTTGGTAAAAGTGACCTCAACCTTAATGACTATATGGATCAGCTTGGTTCCTTCAGAGTTTAGTCCTTCGTCTCCGAGATGAAAATAAGAAAGAACACCGTTAGCTCGCCTCGGGGTGTTAATCCAGGACCAACTCCGGCGTAAGAGTAAGTATGGTGATATGAGATAAATGCGAAGAATAGAAAGTATGGTCCGAAGTAGGTGTTGTGTCTTTCGTCCTGGGGAAATGAGTTTTCCCTTTATACTATTTGGGAATCGCTACAAGACATAACCGTGTGGCTCTCTCTTGGTACGATTTTTCGGCTACGTGTCATTCTAAGGACAGTGGTCCTTCACATGGACTGTACCTTTGTCAGATTCGATACCGCTGCGCTAGAACGAAGCTAATAACTCCGAACCTGATATGTCCTTTGACATACCAGCTTCTCCGGAGTTTTGGTGGTGACTCTGGACCTGACATGTCCTTCGACAAGTCAGCATCTTCAGAGTGTTTCCGTGTTAGTTTGGCAGGAGTATCTAAGCTATATTTCTTATCCGGACATTCCGAGGGAGACTATGACTCATCAGTATCTTAACCATTTCAATTTTTCCAATGACGAAAACGAACCCAAGGTTTTTCTACATTGAGGCCGCCTGCACTTTCTAAATTACACGGACGAAACATGCAATTTGGCCAAACCACAATGGTGATTTTTGTAATTAACACAATAGAAATGGTAATACAAATAATTTTAAGTTTAGTGCTTTCACCTATTTAAAAGAAGTGAATAAATATGAAACCTCTCTACGCATTTTTATAGATGATAT